>CAUYRH010080309.1:0-17251 GCA_963574655.1 Perodicticus potto | reverse complement strand
GGGCTGGGCAGTGGAGGGAGGCCGCTCTCCTGAGCAGGACGCTGAGAGCCGCAGAAACCGGGAGAAAGCCGCGTGAGAGGCCCGCTCTGTGCACCAAGAGTTCCCTCCCATTCTCCATGTTGATCTGATTGACTTTTTTTTTTTTTTGAGACAGAGCCTCACTATGTCACCCTCGGTAGAGCGCTGTGGCATCACAGCTCACAGCAACCTCAAACTCCTGGGCCTATGCGGTTCTCTTTCCTCAGCCGCCCGAGTAGCTGGGACTACAGGAGCCCGCCACAACGCCCGGCTATTTTTCGTTTGTAGTTGTCGTTTAGCAGGCCCAGGCTGGGTTCCAACCGGCCAGCTCCAGTGTATGTGACTGGCGCCCTAGCCTCTGAGCTACATGTGCCGAGCAGTCTGATTTACTTTAAATCACTTTCTGATCCTAACTTGTATTTATCTGAGCTGCCTACCAATGAGAAATGTGGGACATGCAGCACCCAGTTGCACTTGACGATACCATTGGCGTTTTCTATTGTGGTGTTCTGAAGCCAAGTCCAAGTCCGTCCTAAGCTGCACTCCTTCAGTACGTTGCCCTGCACCTGACCAAGAGTGTATGTCCACGTTCTGCACGAGGCGGTGGGGAGAATGATGGAAGCAGGGGAAGCGCTGGGTCCAAGGGATGTTGACTCTGCAGAATGTCCAGACTGTCCCTTTCATACCAGCCAGGATATCTGAGGTTATGTTTTGTCGCAAACAGCACTAGTTTTCAGTGGCCTAACAAAATGAAACTCAACTTCCCCTGGCACAGAGTCTGATGAGAGGACAGCTCTCCTACCTGTGACAGAGTCTGATGAGAGGACAGCTCTCCTACTTGTGAAGAACGAGAGTTCCAGGCCTCCGCCCTCTGTGCCAGCTGCACGTGTCATCGGGAGTGGCCCAGACGGAAAACAGCACAGCACACGTGGGCCACGCTCTGCCCAGCTGCCCAGGGCTGGGGAAAGTAGTCTTCCTTTCTGGAAAAGGGGTGAGAACTGGAACTGTTGTTGACAACTAGTAATGACTACTGCAAATGTGGGGACCACAAACAGATTAGTTTGTAATTTGAAGGAAATGTTACTGATTCGAGGCTCAACATTTTACACACAGCAACAGATAACATGCAAGTTCACTTAATAGTAAAATCGAAAACCAAATATGTATTTGGTCTTTACCCCAACTTCCACAGACAGATATTTTTGTGGAGGGGTCAGAGGCTTTCTGAATGGCCAGTGATGGCCAAGGACGGCTAGTGACAGCCAAGGACGGCCAACGACGGCCACAGTGCATGGCTTCATCCATCCCCTGGCAGATGCACCTGCCAGGTCCCTTACAGCTCAGGGGCTGCTATGGAACTTAAAACTAAGTCAGTTTTGAAGATGCTTGAACAGCTTGATTTCTGTTATAAACTTAAGAAATTCACAGGACATGCCAAGACATGGACCAGAGACAAAAGGATGCATGCCTGAGTCACAGACAGAGTTTGTCACTGGGACCAGACAGGATGGAAAACTCTCCATGTGAGAGATGCTGCTGGCCGAGAGTCTGTGACATCTTTGATTGCGATCCACCCAGGGGCTCAGGGAGCCAAACCTTATTTCCATGGCAGCACCCCTCACCACTAGAGAGAAGGTGGGGGCAAGGGGAGAAATGCGGGGGTCACCTGTCAGTTCTAGATCACATCTCATTGAGAGCAAGGGGGCAGGCTCCAGGGGGTGAGGAGTGTGTCGAAGGGAAAGCTGAGGGGCAAGAGGTGGACAAAAGGGATTATGTTTTTTTACTAGTAAAATGGAATCGTGAACGTTTTTTCCTGTTCCCTTGAGAGACTGGAAAAAGACGTTGACAATTTTTACTGTTTTGCACTTGATTTAACATTGTTGATTAACCAAGCAGACACCAGGCCATGGGGGTCCCTAATATAACTGTGTGCAAACACTTTCTTTGCCTTAATGAATTACCAGTATATAAAATTACTACTTTCAGAAGGTACATTGTATTAGCCAGCTCAGCTGCCATAACAAAATACCTTAGACATGGGGCTTCCACAACAGAAACTTATTTTATCACAATTCTGAGGGTTGGAAGTCCAATGTCTGGGTGCCAGAATGGCTGCAGATGGCCACCTATGTTCTCTGTCCAGACATGGCAAGCTCTGATACCTCTCCTCACAAGGGTAATAATCCCCCCAGGAGGCCTACCATCAGTACCTCCTCTGAACCTCATCACCTCCCACGGCCCCACCTCCAGATGTCTTCTTGTGGGGGACAGTCATTCAGCATAGGAATCTGAGGGAGGTATAGTTTAACCCACTGCACACATCACGTTTATCTGTGACTTCAAGTACATCAGCCTACTGCCAGAGTTTGGCCTCTCTCCACACTGTGAGTTTTTTTTAATCCTATAATCTGAGGTATCATTTTCATAAATGTCTATACCATTCATCTAAAAAGTTACTCATCTTAAAAATAAAACCTGTTATATTGCTTTTGCTTTCTAAAATTTAATATTAATTCTTCAGTTCTCCAAATTCGTGGAATGGACTTAAATATCCACCTAAGTATATTTTCATTCATCAAATGAATTCTTACCACACAACAGCTTTGTGTCAGGAGCTTTTGCAGACACCAATGACTCAATAGTTCACGAGAAAAACAGCCCTGTCCTCAAGGAGCTTATTTCTGCTAAAGGGTATATGTGGCTGAAAAGCACAGATGTAAATTACCTATAATAAAGAAAACTAGGAGGCTGCTGCCTAAATGTGTTAGTCAAAGAAGCCCTCTTAGCAGAAGTGACATTTCTGTTGTGACGAGGAGAATTGAAGCCACTGAGATCTGGGACGGAAACGTCCTACCTGGAAGACCTAGTAGGGTCAGCGTCCCTGAGAGCAGGAAGGGTGATGCCATTCAAGCAAAGGGAGCTCTCATGGCACCAGTGAGGAATTTGGATCCAAGGTCAAACTCTTTGGTGGAATTAGTGTTTTAAAAAAAATCGAATATAACTTAAAATATCTAACTTTCCTGCAATTAAGGAGTTTTGTTGTATATTTGCAAAATATGTTGGGAAAGGAGAAAATGTATACCCTTTCTAAAAACGTAAAAGATGAAGAAACTGGCACAAGACTCGATGTAGGGCGGCAGATGAGAAGGAGAAGAGCATTTGGGAGGTTCCCACAGGGGGCTTCTGTTTCCAGCTCCCACAGTCAGTGTCCCCAGTCACCACCCCATGTGCCTTTTTCTATTTATTTGCAGGAGATGCTGAATCTCTAGAATATACTTTTAGAAGTACATAAAATTAACATAAACATTTACCGTGGAGGATGTCGATTTTTTCATTCAGTCGATCACTTATCTGACAAACACGTACGTATTCAGCACCCACCATGTGCTAAGCATTCTGTGCATCCTCGGGACACAACCACAAGGAAAACAAGTGAGAGCACTGGGGCCAGGCAGGAGAAAAGCACTGACCCACAGAGGCGAACGGCTGCACACTGGCGAGAGCTGGAGAAGACCACAGCAAGCTGCTGCCGACATGGGCGTCCACGTGCCGGAGAAGCCGGGAGCTGGAGAGCGTGGAGAAGTGTTATCTAAACAGCCAGCATCTTCACTGATGTAAAAGAGATGACCGGGGCATAAGGAGGTAAAGAAGAGAAAAAAAGAGCAATTTAGGAGGAAGAAGAGGAGGGGGAAAGCAGGATCCATCCTGGAATGTTCCCATGAAAGGATCCCGGGTGGCAAAATGCCCCGGCCGTACCCTCATCTCACTGTGCTTTGCGTCCTCAGCTTCTCCTGTCTCTTCAGCTCACCACGGAGCTCCCTCTGCTTTTCCACCCATCGCAGTGTCATCCGACAAGCTGCCCATCCCCTCTGCCCTGGCTCTCTCCTCACCCCTCTGGCCATGGCTGCTCCTGGGTCCCCCCACCTCTGCACTCCCACCCTGTGCAGACCACATCACAGACCCTTATGAATGAAGGGCTTTCAGAGAGTGGGCTCGGATAATCCAGCGCATGTCTTAGCGAGATCACTACACCTGCCATGTGTAAAGGAGACGCGTGAATATGAGAAGCTGAGTTAGCAGGGATAGAATCTGATCAACGTGGATATATGTAAGAGGTATTTACTATATTTAGGAGTTAAAATTCTCAGGACGTGGGAAGGACAGGAGGATGAGAAAGATGTCATGTTTTAGAAATTTCTGGTGACCGGACAGATAACAGTGCCTTGCACCGAAGTAGCAAATCAAGGACAAGGAGCAACCTTCAGGGCAGGTCACGGGTTCAGTTTTAAACATGAAGAGTCCTTAAGAAATGCGAGTGGAAATGTTAACGAGCAATTAGATCATACACATCTGGAATTCAGAGAAGCGGCTGATTTAGAATTTCAAATTTTAGAGTCATTGGAATATAAATGGTGCTTGTAGCTGGCAACAGCAGCGAGCAAAGATGAGATCACCCTGCAAGAGCAGGAAGGAAAGGAGACCTAAGAGAAATCCGTGAGGCAGCACCCGGTGTAAAGAGAGGAAGAGCTGGGGAACCAGACCGAGAAGATAAAGGAATGGGGGAAAGGAGAGGCGGGGTTCCAGGAAGCCAGTGGGGACAAAGAGTGTCAACGAGGGCTAAAAAGTGCCCCCGATGCACGAAGACATGGAACTATCTATGGCCTTTGTTGATGTGATATTAGCAGAACCCGAAGTGGAGTGCATGGAGCAGTGAAGAGGAACTGAAAAAACTGAGCTAGTTACACTCAACAAAAAAGACAAACAACCCAATTAAAAAATGGGCCAAGGATCTGAGCAGACATTTCTGCGAAGAAGGTATGCAAATGGCTGACAAGCACATGCAGAGAGTTTTAGCATCGCCAAGGACTAGGGAAATGCAAATCCAAACCACAATATGATGCCACTTTCCGTCCATTAGGATGGCTCTTGAAAGGACGTGGACAAATTGGAACATTTGTACACTGCTGGTGGCAATGTAAAATGGTGCAGCTGCTATGAAAACAGTATGGAAGTTCTTCAAATATTTAAAAATAGAACTACCATATGATCCAGCATTTCCATCTCTGGGCACATACCCAGAAGAATTGAAAGCAGGGCCTTAAGGAGATATTTGTATACCCATGTCCATAGCAGCACTGTTCACAATAGCAAAAACAAGGAAGCAACCCAAGTGACCGTCAGTGGATGGAGGGATAAGCAAAATGTAGGAATATCATTTAGCCTTAAAAAGAAAGGAAATTCTGACACATGCTACAACATGGATAAACCTTGAGGACATTAAGCTAAATAACAGCAGCCAGTCACAAAAAAGACAAATACTATACGATTTCACGTATATGAAGTATCTAGAATGATCAAATTCACAGACACTGGAAGTATAGTGGTGGTTGCCAGGAGCTGGGGGAAGATAAGAAAGGACGTTACCACTTAATTCCTAGAGAGTTTCAGTTCTGAAGGAAGGAAAGAGTTCTGGAGATTGTTTGCACAACAGTGTGAATAACTTAATACTAACAAACTGTACACTTAATTATGATGGTAAATTTTATGTTACGTGTATTTTACCAAAATTAAAAGCTCAGCTATGCAAATATAACCCTTAACATGGATAGAATAAATTACATATTTTGGTAGTTTTGTTTTTTAAGTTTAGCTTGTTATTTTAGGTCCACATATTTCTTTCAAGGAATATGGTTGTAGAAGGAAAAAGAAATCAGATGGTATTAAGGAAAATCAGGAAATTCATTTTTTATATAAAGGTAGTAGAAGCATTTATCCTTATAAATAAGAATAGGAATTATCTGGGAAAAAGAGGGCTGGAGAATGTGTGGCAGAAAAGAATAATCAGTCTCTTGGAGGTGGGAGAAAATGCAATCCAGGATACAGACAGAGATGAGCCTCTTCCGGGAGGACAAGCACCCCTGCCAGTGCAGAAAGAGAAGCTGGCGATAGTCAGGGTGCTGACCGGGGGTGGGAAGTTGGTAGGTTCTAACCTAAATGTTTTAATTTTCCAAGACAGGAATCAGGGATCTCTTCAGAGAAGAAGGATATTGTTGTGGCTTTCAATTTTACAGAATAGTGTAGTAAGTTTGTACCAGTCCTTGAGGAGCACAGGAGAAGTTCATGGCCAGAGAAATGGAGAGAGTTGCTGGGAAGGGTGGGACCTCATTCAAGGCAGGTGTCCATGAATATATATGACTATTGTGTGACTTTCTCTGCCATCCTGGGATGCTTGAGAACAGGCACAGAGAAACTGTATTGTTGGGTTGATCCAGAGATGGGATTTCTGATGGACAAAATCAGAGAGAGAAAGGGGGTTTATCTGATAAGAGGTATCTTAAAATAATTTGATGGACCAAGAAATCTAAGGTAGATATGGAGAGAAACAAAAAGAGAGGCTAATGAATGAGAAAGGGTTAAAGAAGAAGTGAACCGGAGGTTCCAGAGGGTCGGAGATGACTTGAGGAAGTGGTCGACCGAGACAGCTGGAAGGGTGAACAGTCAGAGAGACGGGCACACCAGTGATCTTTGCAGTAAGACTTCATCATCAAGTGAGGGGGCCACCGGGATGAAGTGGGGAGAGGCCGCCGGGAAAGTGATGGTGGGAGGATCACTCAGCCTGGCCCTCAGGTGGACGCTGCAGGCACCCGGGGAGTGGCAGACCCCGGGTAGAGAAGAAGGCAGCACACCAAGTGACAAAGCCTGCACTTGTCAGGAAAGAAAGGAGGGTGTGTTTTAAAGTTTTATCCATCACATTTGCTGCTATGGGCTGCACAGTGGCCCCCCAGATTTCATATGTTAAAGTCCTGATCCCCAGAGACTCAGAAGGTGGACTTATTTGGAGTTGGAATCATTGCAGCTGACATTAGGTAAGGTGAGGTCACCCCCATTGGGGTGGACCTTCATCCTATGTAACTAGCTTCCCTATGAAAGGGGGGAGATTTGGACACAGACGCTCACACAGGGAGGTGACCCAGTGAAGGTGGAGGCAGAGATTGGGGTGGCCCACCTGCATCCAAGGAGCACTAAGGGTGCCACAAATCTCCAGAGGCTGGAGGAGAGGCCTGGAGCAGAGTACCCACAGCCTCAAGGGCGCCAACCCTGCTAATACCTTGCCTTGAACTTTGAGCTTCCAAAATTGACACCAGAAAACTCTGTGGGGTATGCCACCCAGTCTGTGGTGCACTGTCCCAGTGGCCCCTCAGTGAGCTAATTCACCTGCCTCAGTGCGTTTCTACCCTTCTCTGTACAAGTAGTTTCTGGAAGTATAAAGTGTACCTTGCGTCTCAGCTTCCTGCCAGGTTGGAGGTCTTCACTGAGTCTGGGGAATGGAAGCAGCTTCCTTGTCTTCTGGGGTACCATTGTCATAAGGAATAGGTGCTATTAACTCATTCTCACTACTGCTGTCAAAGAGTTCACACACATTGTTTTATAAAATCGTCACAGCCGCCATGCAAGATAGAATTGCAAAAGAGGATAACACGGCTGGGAGAAGTTAGGATGTTTCCTAACGTCAGCCCAGTGTTGAGCTGCGTGGTCCTGCAGGAGCCTGGTTCCAGGGACTCCACCCAGAGGCTGGTCTCCCCTCCCAAGTGGCTGCCCATTCCACCCCCTTGCTCTTCAGGGGGCATTTCTGTCCTCCTCTGCCTGCCCTCCTTCTTGCTATCACCTGCATCCTTCCGGGAGAGCCAGTCCACACCTCCTGAAATAGCCCGAGTCCTCTGTGTCCCCGTCTCTGTCTCCACTGGGACCCCAGCTTCTTCATTCCTGTTCTCCCCACCTTCCCAAGCACCCTGCTGCCCTCACAGCCCCTGCTCTCTCCAGCCTGCTGGCCTGTGTGGACGCCATGCCCACCCAGCACCCATCTCCTTCTCGCCTCTGCCGGGAGCGATACTCCCATCTTCTGGTGACAGTTCGGGTCCCCACCTCAGGGAAGACACCCTTCTGTGTTCTCTGTCATATTCGCAGTCACTCGACACTCGAACCGTGCGTGCCCCCCTCCTCGCTCAGCCCCTGGGGTGTGGCAGTGCTGAGACAAACCTCCTGCCCGCTAGAACAGCACCCCTGTGAGGAGGCTGGAGACACGCTGGCGGCTGCCACGGAGCAGGGGGTGTGGGCAGCAGTGCAAGGTCACGGAGCTCCGCGGGCTCAGCTCTCAGTGTGGCACCTGATCTGTACAGAAAACTGAAACTCCCTTCTAAAACTGGTTTCCACATATTTGGGAAATGTTACCAGGGAATTAATTATTCATCATGGCAAGTGTGTAGGAGCCACATCTAACTTCCCCGAGTGCCGTGCCGTGGACCTCAGTGCAACAGATCTCACGTGCCCGCTGTTCCTCCAGAGTCCGTGTGAAGGCAGCATGAGCATGGAGGCTCCAGCCTCACCAAACTGGGGGGCGGCGAGCGGGGCTTCCACACTGGGGAGGGCAGGCAGAGCCAAGGACGGCCACAGGAGAACTCAGGCCTGGGCTGGCAGGGCAGTCTTTACAGACGAGCCAGAAAGCTGACTTTTTAGATGCATCTCCAGACCCTTTGTAAAATGCTGAGCACAGATCCCGGCCCAGCAGAAGACAGTTCTGCCCGCACTCTGCCTCCATTCAGCGAGTCACACCCTCCTCTCCCCATTTACTCAGTTGACCACTGGACCTTCTCTCCGCCTCCCAGGCAGGGCTCCGGGGTGGCACTGGCTGGCTGTGTAAGCTCATGTGATTGTGAGGCACTTTGGATGCTGGAGTCCCCTGGGCACATTCTGAAGACTGGAGACCAGGGCTGGATGGAGCTGGCCCTGCAGTGGGCGGGGACAAGTGAGCAGCCTCCTCCGGCCACACTGGCCAGAATTCCTACCTGGGTTAGAGCAGAGGGCAGAGGAGCAGCTCAGGGAGGAGGGGGCGAGGGAGGAGAAGGTGGGGGGCAGGAAGAAACCACGGCTGTGTGGTGTATAGGTTCCTGTGGAGGTGACCGCAGCCGAGCAGCAACATGTTAAATGAGGTTGACAACGTGTGAAGTGGGAAATGTCACCAGCAGAAGAGAGACACTGTGAACTTTAGTTTTGATTTAAATTAATGGGAACTCAAGGAGAGAAAATCCTTGCAGTGTTCCAAGAAAAGTCGAAAGGCTGCAGGTGTGAGCCTGCCAGAGTAAGCGTCTGCTGGTGTGACAGATCCACTCGCGAGCCCACCGTGCTTACTCGCAGGCGACACTGAAATATTTAGACGCATAAATACTTCAATTATTGGATGTCATCTGACTGCCAAGCTTTGGGTTCCACTGCAATAAACTTGATTTTTTTTTCCTTTTCCTTTTTTGCTGCCATGGCCTAGAGAAGCGAGGGAGTCTCAGGGACTCACAGCAGTGAGTGAGCAGCTAGGGAGGAGTTTATGGTACAGGAAACGTCAGCAGAACACTCCAGGGGATGCACCCAGGCAACAAGATGGGGAATGGCTTCCCAGAAAAGCAGCCCCAGCTCCTCAGCCCCTCTGCCTGGCCAGGCATCTGGAGTGGGACCCTGCACCTCTGTGCACTGACGGTGTCCCAGTCTGTCCGTGTGCCCCACCTCTCTCCCACACAGGTGCAGTCTGTCAATGGCCTCAGCACAAAAGGACAGAGAACACCTGCTCGGGTCCTTTTCTTACTTATTATCGAAAAGATCAGGGTCACATAGCTCTGGTGACTTGGAGTGAAGTCTTGGCGAGCAAATGGGTGGAATCTGGACATTCAGCATTAAGTGATTCTCCCAGGAGAAGTCCTGTCTGACTAGAGCCCAGGGGGCGGGAGGATGGAGAGGGAGCAGGCCTGAGGGATGGCAGTCCACTCAGGCACGGCCTCCCGCCTTGCTGGGGATGCTGAAACGGCTGCCACAGTGCTGTTGAGTGTCACCTTAGGAGTCCAGAGGAGTAAGTGCAGATGAGGAGCTGCTAGGAGAACGAGCATCCCTAAATAAGAGACGTAAGTGTAATGGGAACCGAGACGTTCCCAAGTGGCTCATCCCAGGCTGCTCTGCAATAACATGAGCGTTAAATATATACCAAAAGGGGGTGGGGGAGACAAGCAAAGCCACAAGTGACACCAGCGTGGTCATCAGACATAATGTGGGCCTTCTACATATGGCTACTTTCAGGGTTGTTTTGAAAAACAAAAATGAAAACCCAATATATTAAACCTCACTGCAATGCTATTAGAATTCCGGGAACCAGCATCTTCTGGGCTGCACGGCCTCTCCCTGGGGAAGTTTGCGAGGGCTGCTCGCTCTTCTCTGACACGTGCTGAGCTGACTAACGTGAAGGCTGTGCTTCTGTGGTGCCAGCCACGCCTGAATGTCAAAAAAATATGAATTGCATGTGCACTGTTTATTTTTCCCACTAGAACACATATCCTTAAGACAGAGGATCCTGTACCTCCCAACGTCCTCCCGCCTCCCTGCTGACGAAACCACTCAAGAACGTGCCAGTAGATGCCGGAGAACCAGCGTTGGCGATGCGCCCGCCCATCACTTTCCTGTCCCGACAGTGAAGAGAGAGCCACACGGACGCCTGTGAGTTATCAGGAAGGCAGGTGTTCTCAGCCACTGACAACAAAGCAAATGTACGCCTTCTGAAGAACTAGATACTGATGACAAATCACTGTCAGACATGGTGCTTCCCAAGGCTATTCTAAGCAGATTTCACAAGGAAGGTCGTGATCAAGAGAAATTGAAGTTTCATTTGGTCTCACTCTCTGCTTCCCCTGAAACCTCAGGGCTTCCTCCAACACTTTGATTCTTTGGAGTCCACAAGTGTACTGATTCGAAGCCCTGTGGCACCCACGTGGCCTCCCCTACATCCTCCCCCTCCTTGGCCTTCTTTGGGATGACACTGCAGACTCCTTGCCCCACCTGTACCCTCCTAACTGTGAGACCCAACATTCCCTAGAGGATGCTGACCTTGATGCTGAGTACACTGCTTAGCATAAAGCCGTGCTGGGCTGGGGCAAAGACAGTGGGTCTAGCCGCCAGCTTTCTGGGAGCTCAGGAAGAAGCTCTCTGCTCTCTGTCACCCCTCAGAATAGGGAGTGGCAAGGCCCTAGCAAGGGACAGAACAAGCCCAGGCTCAGAGATCCCTCCTGCCTCCCGGCTTTAGCACTAACCATTCCCAGCGTCCCACGTTTCACCTGAGGATGAATTCACCCTCAGGGTGCTCTGTGGGTCCCGTGGAACTGCCCTTGGGAGGGGCTGAGCCTTTGAGCAGGTTCCACTGGAGTTCAGACTGAGACCCATCCGTCCCAGCTGCACTCCCAAGCAGGACATGAGGCACACCACGGCCTCCTTGGGTTCTCACTACGGTCCAGGGAAGTCTAGTGCTAGTTTAATCTCCTTCAACAGGTGGGCAAACCAGGACCCAGGGAGGTTCTGATGCCTGGCTGAGGCAACAGTGTGCAGTGGTGAATGAACACTGAGGCCCAGGTCGCGGACTCTTTGTGTCTGGAATTTTTACTTAATTTTGTTCTCTGGCAGGAAGAGGTGAAGGGACCCCTCTGGCACAGAGGTGTCTCCATAATGAGAATCAAAGCTGCCCAGCCAGGCCATCACGCCTCTTCTCTATGTCTCGGTGGCATTATGACCGTAACTGAGATGGGTTCCCCAGAGCCAAGGTGGACCCATAAGAACCAGGGGTTTTTAAACTCCACCACTCTAAGCTGAGACCCAGTGAGAGATGATGCCCATTTGAAACTACCCTGGGGACAAATGTGCCCTGTAGGTTGTGTCCAGCAGAGCACAGGTTCTGTGGGTGAAGCTGCAAAGATGGGCTGGCTTCCCCCCCATCCTCTCCCAGGAACAGACCAAAGCACATGAGGGGTCCTGGGGCAGAACAGATCCCACCAGGCTTGGGTCTCTGATGGTGACCCGAAAGGACTCTTTCATGGAAGACACCACCATTCTAACGTCAAAGCTCTCCTAATGCACAAGATGTGACAAATAGCTCTTCAAACCCTTAAAATTGCAGCCATCACAGAGTCATTTTTCATCCTGAACTCTAAAAATGGAACCCTGAGGGTGTGTTTCTTCAGAGGTGTTCAGACTGAAGCATAGGGGTACCTACAATTTTGTTTGGGGTTTTGTTTTTGGTTTTGGGTGGGGGTTGTAATTTACAGGGAAAATCACAAAATGTACTTGTTTGACCTAGAAATTTTCTAAAATGTTTTTAAAGAATATTCCTAATTGCAGAAACTATCTCTATAAAGACAGCAGTTTTCTGTCTTCCTACCCATGGGGAAGGGCAGCCCCGGCCCGGCTCCTGCCCTCCTGCTTCTGGGTAGGGTTTCACCTGAGAAGTGGGACGAGTGTCCAGGTACCAAGTCCTGAGGCAAAACTGCAGCACAGGGCTCTGGAGGTTCTCAGGCAGAACTACCTAGAATGTTCTTAACACTCCAGGCCAAGACATGTGACATTCAATTTATTAACTTTCAATCTATTACCCAACACTAAATAAACATTCTGTCAGGAAGAGAACAACCTTCAAATCAGAGTATGACTCTGCTGCAGGATTCGTTTGGACTTTTACAACAGGATGAGATCTTAGAGGTGACCTTGGGGTCTACACTCAACTTACGGAGAATTTCCAATACCTGCCGAGGACTGCAACCAGCATGGGAATCCAGTTCCTAACTGGCTCCCAGCATGGTGGTTTCCGACTACCCCAGGCAGACTATCTCTGCAGGGAGGAAGCCCACACCTCACAATCTTGGAAAAGGGAAAACAGCAAAAGACACAAGATGGAAACAAATCCACATTAAAAGCATGATGACGATAACCATTATCATTTATTAAACCCCATCCACGTGTCAGGCACTGGGACAGGATTTATATACATTAAATAATGAAATCTCATGAACTCATTACCTACTCACTCTACATTTTATGGATGATGAAACTAAGGCTCAAAGAGGTTGGATGAGTGGCCCAAAGTCATACGTTTCTTGGAGGGCAGAGCTGAGCGTCTAGTCTGGGTCTTTCCATTATTTCACATAGTCTTTTCAAGCCAAAGCCCTAAGCCTGCCGGATGACAGAGCTGCTTGTACCTGGCTACTTTCCTCTTGTCACCTCCAGGCCCATACGTAATTTAATCAGAAAAGACAACATTCTTGCCTGGTGAGACTTACCAGAATAAAAACAAGGGACAGTCACAGCAGCTCTCGTAGGTGTCCCCGTGGCTGACAACAGCTCACGCATAGCTGTGCTCATGGGTCATCCACGGAAGCCCCTCAACTCACTCCCGATGGCCACGCAGCACAGATAGTGCCCAGTCCGACGCTCCTGGAGGCCCAGGCCCCCAGGGGCCTGCTCTTTCAAAAAGCTAACAAAAGGTAACAGCCTCCAGAGTGCAAGCTCAAGATCCCAGAGTCCCACTGGCAAAGCTCCACTTTAAAAGTGGGTGTGTGTGAGATGCCTGTATGACATAACCCACTTAAAAGACCATTTTTAGTAGTCGCATCACTTTTAACGAATTTCTTCATGTCCACTGTGGTAGAGGTCAAACACAGCTGATTTAAATACTGCCCACAGCCAAGATTAGTAAAACCTTATTAATGCACACGTACACTCTATTCATTTGGAAGTTGTTTGTGTATGTATATACATAGCTTGGGCAGACCCAGGTTGACATTTGCCTTTGAACTATCTTTGAAAAAGAAATTTACAAAGCACGCTGTATAATTAATATTGCACAGAAAACTCCCATTTTAAATACTGCCATTCAGTCACTCTCATTTATTCATTAAATAGTTGCCTGAAGACATCCTTCTCTTACTATTTTGCTACTCTAGGATCAGAATACTACGTATTCTTTAAAGCGACATGAAATGTAATTTCTTCCTAGGATTTTGAATGTAGACTTTTCACTGGCTGTTTTTGTTTTCTAACTCTCATAACGGGTTTCCAAAGGAAGTTGGAGGGTCGAGATGAGGGCAGGCTGGCAGAGTGGGGCAGCCAGATCAGAGGCCCCAAGGGAAGGGGCACAGAGGCACCGGGCCTGGACACCAAGTGTGAGGCCTCCTTGTGAAACCGAGGATTGGGGTGAGCTGCTCCCAACACACACGAGGATACAATCTCTGTTTGTTCTAGATGCCTGCAAAGTACCCACAGAGCTTTCACCAACTGCTCAGAGCTCCTTTAACACTGTTGGTTGGATGACATTTCGCCTAACCTTTTTAACAAACATGGAGAGGGGTGAGTGCCATGCTGTTTGGCTGAAAGACTAAATTTTAGTGGGAAAAAATGACTACAAGGGGAATTATTTCAGAGCCTTCAGCAAATGGCACTAATCACCACAATCCCAAAGCATAAAAAATATAAATTAGACTCAGGGAAGCAAGGGAGACGCCTCGAGACTCACCTCAGCCCCTACTTGGCACACGAGCTGTGCAGGAAAGCAACCAGGGCAGCCGGACTCTGGGGCCGGCTCAGACGGCTCCCGGCAGGGTAAGGCAGCAAGCGCCCCTAGCAGGGCCCCTCTGGGGTGAGGAAGAGGTACTTTCAGGTTTCTTCAAGGGAAGGGGAACTGTCAGGAACCCGCCCACCCCTGATAACTCTGGGGAACGCGCTCGCCGTCTGCCCCAGGGAGCCCATGTCACTCAGGCAGGTGGGCCGTCTCTGGCCTCTTCTGGGAAGCTCCATTTCCTCTCTTCCCTGGCTGGTGTCCTCAGAAGTTACAGCATCCATGGCAGTACTCTGAATCGGTCTCTATTACTGACTAAATCGTGCCCCCCAAATTCATATGCTGACATTCTAATCCCAGGGAGGATCTCAGAAGGTGACCTCTGAGAGGAGACAAGATCTTTGCTAGGGTGACCGAGTGAAGATGAGGTCAGTGGGGCTGGGGCCCTACACACATGACCAGCGTCCAGAGATGGGGAACGGCGGCAGTTTCTGGCCAAGGAGGCGAAACACGGAGAAAGCAGCCCTGCCCACACCGGGGTCCTGGATTTCTAGCCTCCAGGACCAAGAGGAAATCCATTCCTGGAGATGAAGCCCCCAGTCTGTGATGTTTGTTACAGACAGTGGAGTCCACGGAGACACTCTCCTTCCAGAACTTTCACCTCATCAGCAGCAGCTGGCTCAGGCTCTGAGTCTCCAACTTGCTGAAAGGTGTCCCTGTGGGCGCTGGGTCACTGTCCAAAGCCTGGCCCCCAGATATAGGTCTGTGCCTGCCGGGCCACGGCCATGAGGCTTAGAACCCAAGTGCCCAGGGTTCCCCCCAAGGCACAGATGTCCCCACACAATGCCACAGATCACTGAAAGCACTCCCTCGCTTCGGGATGAGGTAGCCCAGAGTGGGACGGGCATCTTGTCACTGGCCATGCTCGTCCAGACAGGACGGGACTTCAGCTTGTTTATATGACCTTTAAAGGAAAGAGTGCATGGAAGCAAAAGGTTCGTCACCAGAGGCTGAGGACAGACGCGGATAGAAAGTTAGAATTTAATGGGGATAGAGCTTCAGTTTGGGAATGAAGAAAGTTCTGAAGCTGGAAGGCAGTGGGGGCTGCCCTGCCTGTGAATCATGAACTGTGCACCTGGCAATACTTAAAATGGGGAATTTTGTGCTATATATATTTTACCACAATAAAAAATAAAATAAGTTTAAAGGAGTGTGCAATTTGAGTCAAATTTAACTGGTTTTATTGGGGAATCCCTTCATGCTGCTTATTAGATGCTATTAAGCTCATAGACAGCTACTCTGCCCATCCTGAGTCCTCTGGAGGCCTAGTGATGAGCACCCTGCTAAATACGAAGAGCTCCAGGCAATCAAGAGATACCAGACAGTGTTAGCCCAAGGAGATCCTGAGACGAAGTAAGGAAAAACCCGGTGAGTGGCTACAAGGGGCCCCACCACTCAGTCAGCGTCAACACCAGGACATAGGAGAAGGTAGACCAGATGGTCACCTTCATCCCCTAAGCTCAAACACCAAGACAATGATTTTTATTCATGTGGACATTGCATGTTTCTCTGTAATACTCTCAACTAGTTTTCTTGTTTAAAACCCTAGAAATATTTCCCCCGTTGGGCAATTGAAATGGAATGGTTAGAAAGGTAGCCAAATGCATGATTCATTCGGAGTCACAAAGATGAAACAGCCCAGTTCTCTCCACCATACCCTTAGGAAGCAGAGGCTAGAAAGGGGCCAAATGAATTCTGTGCACAGATACTGAGAAATACAAAAAGGAGAAAAATCAACATGTCTTCCCCCTCACCATCCAGTCCCCAGCAATGGAGAAGAGCAAAGAGAGCGTGAGGGCGGTGGGGGTATGACTGAGTTTGGAGCTTGGAGGCTGCAGGAGCACTGGCCCAGACACCTCAGGTCACCCTTGGCAGGTTCCTCTGCATGGCACACAGAGAGACCACAGCACACAGAGAGACCACGGCACACAGAGACCATGGCACACAGAGAGAGAGACCACGGTACACAGAGAGACCACGGCACACAGAGAGACTACGGCACACAGAAAGACCAACGCACACAGGGAGACCACGATACACAGAAAGACCACGGCACACAGAGAGACCAACACACACAGGGAGACCACGGCACACAGAGAGACCACAGCACACAGACAGACCACTGCACACAGGGAGACCACGGCACACAGAGAGAGAGAGACCAAAGCACACAGAAAGAGAGACCACGGCACACAGAGAGACCATGGCACACAGAGAGAGAGACCATGGCACACAGGGAGACCACAGCACACAGAGAGACCACTGCACACAGGGAGACCACGGCACACAGAGAGACCAATTCACACAGGGAGACCACGGTACACAGAGAGACCACGGCACACAGAGAGACTAACACACAGGGAGACCATGATACACAGACAGACCACAGCACACAGAGAAACCACGGCACACAGAGAGACCACAGCACACAGAAAGACCACCGCACACAGGGAGACCACGGCACACAGAGAGAGAGACCACAGCACACAGAGAGACCAAAGCACACAGAGAGAGAGACCACAGCACACAGAGAGAGAGACCACGGCACACAGAGAGACCACAGCACACACAGAGAGAGACCACGGCACACAGAGAGAGACCACGGCACACAGAGAGACGGCCACTGCAAGCTCAAAAAGTGGGGCCGCCTGTGGAGTGCAGGATGGGAAGCTCAGAGGGGAAATAGTCTCACGAGGGCACAGCATTTTAAAATGAACCCCCTGAATGCAGGCGGAAGGAGGGCATTTTCTATCACGTGCTTTGCTG
>CAUYRH010080307.1:0-80221 GCA_963574655.1 Perodicticus potto | reverse complement strand
GCGTTGTGGCGGGCGCCTGTAGTCCCAGCTACTTGGGAGGCGGAGGTAAGAGACTCACTTGAGCCCAGGAATTGGAGGTTGCTGTGAGCTGTGATGCCACAGCACTCTATCCAGGGTGACAGCTTGAGGCTCTGTCTCAAAAAAAAAAAAAAGAAAGAAAAAATAACCTTAAGACCTACAATCTATGATCAATTGACCTTGAATAAACCTGTTTTATCAATTTTCCCATTGGAAAGTATATTTTGGAAGATAATTCAGGTTTCCTATTTGGATATATGTGTGGAATAACATTACCTTACCTTGCTGGACTCTAAACTCCAGATCAGATGCATGGTACAAACAGTGCCCTTTCCCCAACCCACAGCCTTGCAGACATTGTTTATCAATCCCAATGCTCTGTCCAGATGAAGTTGAAAGTAGCAAGGTCATGACCAATCGACCTCATTGCCATCCCAGACATTCCATTAAGTGGAAGCCAGGGGAGAAGATTGGCCTAGCTAGGCATTTTGAAATTGGGCTCTGAATTGATGTTCTTTTTTATGTTTGCACAGGCAAAAAGATGTGATAAGAAGTCTCTTCTAACAATTAGGACCCAGTGCCAATCCTGCTCGTTCAGCTTTAAAGTCAAGTGCCCAGATGGTTACACCAAGATTACCAATGGCTCTATAGGGGTTCGAGATTGCAGGTACTTATGAGAAAATAAGTGTGCTCCAGTCTTAAAACTCAAGGAACTGTGCATCTAAATTGATACTCCCTGTCTTAAAAACTGAAAAGCATTTCCATGGCTTTCCTCTTGTTCTAAGACACCAATCAGGCCAAACTTACATAACTCAAAGTTTATGAACTTGATTCTAAAAGCATATAATGTTATTGATTCACATTTTAATACAAAATTGACTACCTTGCCTTACACAAAAACATTCTCCCTTTATATTGTCCATCTTTACTTTGAAAATCTGAGTTTTATTTCATTGAAAGAGGTTCTAGTCTTCAAAGTGTTAAGTTTTAGGTGCTGGTAGTCATTTCACTATGAATAGAAATGGATCCTAACAGTAATCAGAACCCAAAGAAGGAGGAAAAATGAATTACAGTGTGATTGAATTTTATGGAACTTCCTATTCTTAAAGACCTCTTAGGATTCAAAACTCACAAGTCAAAATTCAAGGCTAATCCTGGCAAAGGATGACAAACAGTTCCACTCATCAGCCTAATGGAAGCAGCCATGAGGTTCAACTGCAAATATAATTTTGTATTTACTCAACCTACTAATTTAGAAATTAGCACTCAATGAGTTTGTTTTTAATTCAGGACTGAAGGATTAGTATTATTTTTTATTTTGAAATGAAATGAAACCTTAACATTGTTCTATCACAATATTTTCAATTCACATTTGCTTAATGTGGGCATGCTATATTCTAAACCCAAACTCATCATTTTTAGTAAAAGTTCCCCAGCATTAACTGGCCTAAAATTAGTAAACATGCAGCAGTTAACACTCAATTAGCAAGGTAGGCACATATTTGTGACACATTTCAATTTGTATTAGAATAATATCAGAATGATTTTGGATTCAAAGTTAAAATTACATGTACACTTTACTGAGAACGTTTTTGTACTGGCTACTTTTTTGTTCAAGGCCAAGGTAGGCACTTGGTTATATCCCATCTACAGCCAACACACTCCCACAAACACAGAGGATAAAATTTTTGCATCAGTGCTCTCCTTTTAGAACTGAAGACTGATCTGTTATTTATCTATGCGTGGACAAACTCATGTTTGGCTCTTTGGTTTTTGTTTTGTTTTGGTTTGGTTTTTTTAACCACTCTATTGAGGTATGATTGGCATGCAAAAAGCTGTATATGTTTAATGTATACAACTTGATGAGTTTAGAGATAAGTATACACCCATGATCATTGCAACCAGCACCATAAACATACCCATCACCTCCAAAAGTTTCCCCCTTCTCTTTTGTGTGTGATAAGACCACTGGGCCAGGTGCAATGGTTCATGCCTATAATGCCGACACCGTGGGAGGCCGAAGTGGGAGGATAGTTTGTGGCCAGGAGTTCAAGACCAGCCTGGACAACTTAGCAAGACCTTGTATCTACAAAAAAATTATAATTACTTAAAAATTAGGCAGGTGGGCGCTCCTGTGGCTCAGCGAGTAGGGCGCCGGCCCCATATACCAAGGGTGGCGGGTTCAAACCCGGCCCTGGCAGAACTGCATCAAAAAAATAGCTGGGCGTGGTGGCGGGCGCCTGTAGTCCCAGTTACTCGGGAGGCTGAGGCAGGAGAATCACCTAAGCCTATGAATTGGAGGTTGCTGTGAGCTGTGACTCAATGGCACTCTACCGAGGGAGATAACGTGAGACTCTGTCTCTAAAAAAAAAAAAAAAAAAATTAGGCAGGCATGGTGATGCATGCCTGTAGCCCTAGCTGCTCGGGAGTCTGAGGTCTGAGGTAGGAAGATTGCTTGAGCCAGGAGTTCAGAACTGCAGTGGCCATGTTGATGCCACTGCGCTCCAGTCTGAAGCAAGACCCTGTTTCTTTAAAAAAAAAAAGTCTTTTTTAAAGAAATAACACTTAACATAAGATCCAGCCTCCTAATTTTTTAAGAATACATTACATTATTATTAACTGCATACACTATGCTATGTCATAAATCGCTAAGTTTTTTAATCATACATTTTTAAGCACATATTTTTAAACATGTATTACATTACTGTTTACTACATGCACTGTGCTATTTCGTAAATCTCCAACATCTTTTCATTTCACATAAGCAAAACATTGTACCCTTTGACAAATACTTCCCAACTTCCCATCCTTCCAACCATTGGCAATCACCATTTCACTCTCCGCTGCAATAAGTTAGACAATTTAAATTCCTTATCTAAACAGAACCATGTCCTTCTGTGTCTAGCTTATTTCTCTGAGCATGAAAACCTCCGGGTTCATCGATATTGTCACAAATTACAAGATTTCCTTCTCTGCAAAGGTGGAGTAATACTGCAGTGTATGTGCAGACCACGTGTTCTTTAGCCGTTCACCCATCCATGGATGTTTTCATGTCTTGGCTATTGTGAACAATTCTGCAATGAATGTGGGAGCACAGATATCTATTTGAGATTCCGATTTCAATATTCTTGGATACATATCCAAAAGTAGTCTTATTTTTAATTATTGGAAGACATTCCATACCATTTTCCATAGTGACTACGCCAATTTACACTCCCATCAATGGTGCATAGGCATTTCCCTTTCTCTGCATCCTTGCTGACATGCTCTTGTGATTATTTGCTTTCTGACAGTCATCCTAATAAGCGGGACGTGATATTCCATTGTGGCTTTGATTGGCCTCTTGCTGATGATTAGTGATGTTGAGCACCTTTTTGTATACCTGTTGGCCACGTGTTTGTCTTCGAAAATTAATTCTTGAAAGGATGCTTGGTTCTGCCCTTGGGTTCTCTGTTAGCCTGCCTTTGTGAAGAGATGTCAATGCCAGTATTCTCAAAAAAAAAAAAAAAAGAAAGAAAGAAAAAGAAAAACCTCAATTCCATTCCCACTGTGAATGTCCATAAAGCACGTGGTTCTGCTGTTAATCAGCTACATACATCTCAAGGACTACTTTGAGAGGACAACCTCAAACTCACCATCACGCTATTCTTATCAGCCCAGCTGACAATAACAATATTCACAGAGAATTGTCTCTAGATCCTAAAGTCTAATCTTGGAATAAGCCACGCCTGCAGAGATCCCTGGAAATAGACCATGGGGTTTAGCCTCCATAGAATGCTATTCCAGAACTGTTCCTCAGCTGGTCCTAGAAACTGTTCCATGGAAGTCATCATCACGTCTCCTAGAATATGGTGGTGAATATTGCTGGCTACATTACACTGCCTCTGCCACAGAAATTTCTCTTTCTATGGTATCTGCAGTAAATATGTTAATCCGCAATAACAGGATTGCTTTAAACCCATAGATCCTTGCACCATGTAACTCGTGACCTTTCCCTTCTTGCATGCCCACTAGGACACTCACTCACTGGCAAGTTTAAGGCCCCAGGACATAATATCATTTATTTCATCTACTAACTCACTTCTGTTATCACTCTAGATACTTCCTCCCTATTTTCATTGTTCTCTGATTTTTCCCATTCATTTCTTACAATTAAATACAATTCATAATTAAGTTTTATTCTACCTAGAAAGCCAAATGTCTTCAATCTATATTTTTTAATGATAGGTAAGTATAAACCTAAATGAAAGTCTGGGATCATCCCACCACCTAGAGTTAACAGCATTGCTTTATCGTGTGTTAATATCCTCTCTTTACCTCCCAAGGTACAGCTTTGAGCTGAGGACGTACTCTCTGTCTCTCCCTGGATGCCGCCATATTTGCAGGAAGGATTATCTCCAGCCTCAGTGTTGCCCAGGCCACTGGGGTCCAGACTGCACGGGTAAGTGGCACAATACTTGGGCTTTGACATTTGCCTCTTGATGTCCCTTTTTACAGAAAACTGAGATAAAGGACACCCAAGACAATAAGACAAGAATGTAAGCATCATTTTTGAGAAATTTCTATTTCACCTGCATGAAGAAAACCTTTCTTGCCCTGTCAGCTTTTATAAAGAAATCTGCTTTATTGAAGTTAGAGTTCTCTCCTTAAGAGAATTCCTTTACAAGTCAGAAAAAGGGACAATTAAAAGAATATTCATTTGTATTTAAAAAAAAATGCAATTTGTCACATGGAGGAAGTAAAAGGCTGGGGTCTTATAACCCCAAATACAATTTTCTTTAAGAAAAAACTTTTAGTACACTATCTCAAAGACTGTAGTATTTGACAACCAAAATCATTATTTAAAATTCTAAAATTTTACATCTTAGAATGGAATATCACGATCTATTATGGTGAATTTAAGAAGATACATCAGTATAAAGAAACGGTAAAGTTATATGGAAATACATAGATACCTATTAATTCTGACCAGTATTTACTGTAAGAAAAATAAGTAACCAAGTCTGTATCAGTGGTATGGACTTCTGCGGTAACAGACTTCTGTTATCAAGCATACCATTTGATATCTGCAATTAAACAATTAACCTGATTCTAGATGTTAGCACTCAAATAATGACTGAGTTCTTGCTACCTTATGGAAGTCATGTAAAATTTCTTTTTTTATAGTCAAAAATCAGGCATTTCAATTCATGAATTTACCATTTGTTCTCCATCTTTTAATTTTTTTTTTTTTTTTTTTTTTTTTGAGACAGAGTCTCACTATGTCACCCTCGGTAGAATGCCATGGCATCACAGCTCATAGCAACCTGGAACTCTTGAGCTTAAGAAACTCTCCTGCCTCAGCCTCCCAGTCTTAGCTGGGACTACAGGCGCCTGCCACAATGCCCGGCTATTTTTGTTGTAGTTGTCCTTGTTGTTTAGCTGGCCTGGGCCAGGTTTGAACCTGTCAGCTTCAGTGTATGTGGCCGGTGCCATAACCATTGTGCTATGGGTGCTGATCCTCTCCATCTTTTAAGATGTAACGAAAACATCTTGAGATCCACATAAGGAGAGTTATCAATTCCCTTTGGCTTTGGTTTTTTTCCTTATTAAAGTAATCTACGCAAATTTTACACAGCTTGTAAAGTTTAGAAGAGTATAAAGAGATGGCTCCTGTGGCTCAAAGGAGTAGGGCACCGGGCCCATATGCCAGAGGTGGTGGGTTCAAACCCAGCCCTGGCCAAAAACTGCAAAAAAAAAAAACAGAAAACATAGAAGAGTATAAAGAAAGAAAAAGTATCAACTTACATTATGTCACACGTAGAAAACCCTAAATATTTTGGCATATTTCAATCTTGGTGCCTTTTCCATATAGTTTCTAAATAGCTGAGCCCATATTGAATGCATACCATCTCCTGTTTGTTTGTTTAACTAATGATTAAATGAATAACAGTCTCCATTTACTCAACATTGCTGACATTAGGTACCAGAGAGGTACTCAGCCTATATTATCTGAGTAAGTCATTTTGGTGTTGAGGGGGAGATTAATACAAGGTCACATATGATTAGGTTACATTATTTGCATTTAAAGTAAAATTCAAAATCTAAATTGTAGTTGAGTCCTTCATGCTGAAAGCGTTCCCTACATTGTACCCAGTAGGGGGGGAACTCACTGAGCCCCCTCCACGCCTTCCTGTTCTTGAATTTAATTATGTTTTTCTCTCCCATGGGCCTCTAGTTGTTAATCTACTATTTTCAGATGAGTAATGAGGACATGGAATGCTTGCTTTTCCATTCTTGAGATACTTTACTTAGGAGAATGTTCTCCAAATCCATCCAGGTAAATACAAAAGATGCAAAGTCTCCATCTTTTTTAATGGCCGAACAGTATCCCATGATACATATACCACAGTTTATTAATCCATTCATGTATTGATGGGCACTTGGGTTGTTTCCACATCTTTGCAATAGTGAATTGAGCCGCTATAAATATTCGAGTGAGAATGTCTTTGTGGTAAAATGATTTGTTTTTCCTCTGGGTAGATACCTAGTAATGGGATTATGGGATCAAATGGACGGCCTACTTTTAGTTCTTTGAGAATTTTCCATACTTCTTTTCAAAAAGGCTGTCCTTGTTTACATGAATTAGATAGTTTTATCCCCATTTGTCCTATGAGGAATCAGAGATTTAAAAATTATCCCCTGCCAGTTCCTTTGTACTGGTGATAAAGTAATAAAACAAATTCAAGTTCAAGGCTGCCTGTCACCAAAGCCTGCTTTCTTTCTATGCTATCCAATTGCCTGGAGCAAACCTTATTCAGAAGCAGAGCCTCCAAACCTGTTTCCAATGTCTCCGTTGGTTAGTAGGTCCTTTCAGCCTTCTAGTAAATGCCTGGATTATGCTCCTTGCCCAGGAAAGATCAGATTTGGGGTTCAAGATATCTGGGCCCTTGTCCATATTAACTGCCCTCTGTTCAGTTTCACCCCAGCATGTTGGCACAGCGTATTTCTAAGAATTCAGCAAATCTAAATCAAATACCCAGATATAGGGTCTTTTAAAGTGATTGGCCTAGATTTCCAGATTTCAAGGAATTGTTTTAGGGCCAAATGTGGCCATGATCACATCCAGTTCTTACAGACATCCTGGTACAATAGAAAGAGCTTTTAGATTTGCTTTGTTCTTCCTAATTCATAGAAACTAATCTGATGCTAAATTATTAATCAGGCACACTGTAGATAAGAAAAAGATTTTGTCCAAGAGTTAGTATGAAAGTCAAGCATTTCTATACCATGAGTAACAGACCACTGCTAGGAGGGCGAAAGAACACCAGGCCTGCAACCACAAGGTTTTATTTGCTTGTTTGTTTTTTGAGACAGAATCTTAAGCTGTCACCCTGGGTAGAGTGCCGTGGCATCCTAGCTCACAACAACCTCCAACTCTTGGGTTCAAGCGATTCTCTTGCCTCAGTTTTTCTATTTTTAGTAGAGACAGGATCTCACTTTTGCTCAGGCTGGTCTCGAACTCATGAGCTCAAGCTATCCACCCACCTCGGCCTCCCAGAGGGCTAAGATTCCAGGTGTGAACCACCACGCCCAGCCAGCAACCACAAGTTTTAGTTTGGAACTTAGTTCCGTCACTTCCTGGTTTGGACAAATGACTTTGCACTTACTCCTCAGACTCCTCATCTGTCAAACAGGGATTAAAAAAAAGTCCTACTTTAAAATGCCGCAGTCAAGATTTTAAGATGTTCATCTAAGTGAAAGGACTTGGCAAAGCGCATGACGCAGAGAAGGCCCTTTATAAACCTGTGATGGATACATGAATGAGTGGATCACAGCCCAACGAGACCCCTGACCCTGATAACGAAGGGCAAATAAAATGACACTCTTTCTCTGAGCCCTTTTTAATGGTGGGTAACTCTTCAAAGGGGGGCAGGCAAAGAGGATCCAAAATCTTCAGCATGTTTCACACCATCACAGCGGGCTCTGTGCAGGCAAATGTCACGACAAGATTCATGTGTACTATCAAAACTGTCAGGAAGAATTCTTTGAATGTTCAGGTGTTTCTTTCAAAGAGGTCTCAAAGCCAGAGAAACGAAACAGGTCAAAATGGAGACCTGGGTATTATTTCTGCTGTCCTGTCCCTGGGCAAAAGGTTACTTCCCTTTATCTTCGTCTTCCAAACATACTACATGTCTTGAAAGGCTTCCTTCCTCCAGTTCAGGAAAAAGATAAATACTCTACTTGGCTGTGTATTTCACCTGTCACATTCTGTGGTGATGACAAGCAAGACCTTGACGACCACTTTTACATTTCCGCAAGGATAAGGCCGTTTCAGAGCTGCTGACCCATGTCCATCCTTCTTTTTGAGGAAACACACTCCAGAATGTCCTTGTTTCCAAAGCAAAGGGACCATCCACTTCCTCTGTAATGTGTTGAAAAATACGTTCATGCTCAACACATCTGGGGTATTTTGAAAATGATTTGAATAGTACCTGACTCAAATTAGGAAATCACTCTGTGATTAACACTGCAAACTTGGAAAATGCAGGAAAGCACAATGAAAAAAACAAAAAAACCCATCATCTTCTAAAATTAAGACTAAGGAATGAGTTCTCGCTTGGGGGGAGAGGAGGAGAAATAGCATCCTGACATAAGGAAAGCGTTTTTACCCAGATTTAACCTGCTTCTCCCCAATTAAAATTTGAACTGTTTTATCAGATGAGCAGATGGAAGTCTTTGCTCATTAGCACAAAACGAGAAAATAGGCACTCAAAGCATATTTTTAGCTTCAAAACTTAATCACATTTGAACAGCCACTATTCTGTTTGAGATGAGATAGCTTCCTTTTTATTTAAACATCCCAGCTCTTTTTACTCTGCCATGAACATTAACGGATTTGTGCGACAAGTCAAAGTAATGGAAAACAAACATGTGCAAAAGGGTTCTGCCTGAACTCAATGATGGCCAAAGCAATCGGATTATTTCAATAGGAATGGTCTAGATTTTTCCTTTTTTGTTGCTGTTATTTTTGTTTGTTTTTGTTTTTAGGTCAATATCATCAAATGACTCCCATTTTTTTTTTTTTTTGTATCATGTTATTTGCATCTCCAGACCCCTTTTTCTTTCTCACTGCGTATTCCTTGCCATCCACTGCCCAGGTTTCAAATAAAAGATGACATACATTTGAAAGCATTTTTTCAGGCGGGTTCCTCTGAGTGACACATAATTCTGAGTTCACATTAAGAACATATTTCACTTCAATTTCCCAGGCAGACGATTCCAACCAGAGCTCCAAATGGAACACCCGGACATGTTTTCCGCCTAGCACTGTGCACCAAGTTCTTCAAGGTGGTGACAGGGAATAGGCACCTCTGGGGTTTCTGGGGAGATAAACTTACCAGGAAGTTCCTGGCCTCCTGCTGGGCAGGAAGTTTATTCTCTTCCTTTACAGAAACAGACCAGCTAATGATTTTGCTGACAGCTTGCAATCATTAACCCTCCCTCCTGAGGAAAATGAGGACACGAGAGACCACCAGAGTAGTGGTGACCCAAGGGAAATGTGATAATGACCTAAAATAGTCTTATCAGCTCCTTGAGCCTCACAAAGCATCAAAATGTGCCCTTGTAGCAAATTCTGTAATATCTCTTTCAAGCATGGTTGCTGAGAGTGTCGACTTTACTGGGTATCATCTTTTTCCTTAAGGGGGGGCCTAAGGTAACAGAAAAGGATACGAGAAGCAAGAAAGAAATGTGTGCTTTTGCTTTTAAAAGTGTATTTAAAAAGACAACAGTTTTCATAAATCGTTAAAAGTTAATTTAGGCCATAAAAATAGGACTCCCCCCTACCCCCATAGCCTTGCTACCCTTTTTCCCAAGTTCCCTCCCGGGTTGGCAAAATCAAGCATTTATTGAGTGCCTATTACAGGCTGCCTGTCATCACATATATGATAGACACCGCTCCTAATCACATAGATGATAGTCCCTATCCCCCGAGGTGCTCGTAAAATAATGAGAATAATGAGGGAAACCAACACAAAAGCAGGGGAGGAATAAAGTTGTGCCTCTGAGCCCAGGTAAGGACACAGGGGCTTTGAGGAGTTCGGCACCTTACCCAGAGACAACAGACTAATAAATGCAGACATTATAGAGCTAATAAGAGAATATTATAAATAATTTTATGACAATAAATTTGACAGTAAAGATAAAATAGACATACTTATTGAAAATAAAAAAATTGCTAAAGTTCATTCAACAGGAAATAGATAACCTATCTTATACCCACAAAGTTAAATTTCAAGTTCACTCCTCCACACAAAGAAAATTCCATGCCATGTAGCTTCATTGGTGAATACTATCACATCAAAGGAAGACAATTAAACCAACTTCTAAACCAACTTTACAAAAACTCTTCCCGGAAATTGAAAGAGAGAGAACATATCCTAGCTCACACAAATAGGAGAACATTACTATCCTGGTTGCCAAACCAGACAAATAGATAACAAGAACAAAAACATTACAGACCAACACTCCTAATGAGCATACACATAAAAATTCTTAACAAAATTGTAGCCAATAGAATCCAGAAATACACAAACCAGATAATACATTGTAATCAGTGCAAGAAGATAAAAATTTTAAAAGTCATAAAATGTATAGAGCTTGGAAAGGAAGAAATAAAATTGTCTCTATCCTGAGACAACACGATTACCCATGGAGGAAATTTCCAAGAATATCCAAGAATTTATTAGAACGAGTACATGAGTTTATTAAGTTCTCAGGAGATGATGTCAATATATAAAAATCAAGTGCATTTCTATGAACTAGCAATGAACAATTAGTCATTGAAATGTTAGAAAGCAATTAAGTAGTACCAAAAGCCATGAAGAACTCAGGTATGAATCTAACATAAATTGTGCAAAATTTGTAAGCTGAAATCTATAAAATATTGAGGAACAAAAGAAAAGAAAGTACTAAATAAATGGAAAGCTATGCTGTGATTATGATTAGAAGATTCAGTATTTTCAGGTGTTGGTTCTCCCTAAGTGGATCATTGATTCAATGTGATTTCAATTAAAATCCTAGTAGGATTTTGGGGGTTACAAATGGACAAACTGATTCTAAACTTATATGGAAAAGCAGAGGTACTAGAATACCCCAAGTAATTAAGAAAAAGACCAAGTTTAAGGACTTACATTATCTGATTTCAACAAGTGGTTCAAGTAATTTTTAGATGAGATTTCAATTGCTTACCTGGGCCCTGCTTGATGAAGAAGTTTTCTCCTTCCTCTTCATCCTGACTTCCTGCTACCCTTTAAACAAAGGACAAAATCTTTAACAAGGTCCTTCCTTAATGATCTGGCTGTTACCACCTGTTGAGACGAGATCTAAACCAACTGGCCGTTCAGAATTAGATTGTTTGGGGAAAATATTGGTAATATCCAGTACTAGAGTGATGAGAGCTCCAGGTCTCTTCCGGTGACAACCCTTATCCCATTTTGTAAGCCAATATTACCTGGTTGGTTTTTGTTTAATCCACAACTCTTCCCTCACTAGATGGGCAGCACCATGGAAATAGGAACCAGATAAGTGCATTCGCCTGTGTATACCCAGGGCCTTACACGCTGCTTGGTCCACACGGGAGCCCAATAAGTTACTTCTGAGTGTTGTTAACTGTCATAGCACCAATCAGAAAGAATGAAAACCAAAGAAGAAGACAGGCTCTAAATTATAGCATCTGCCATTTATTTCTTTTTATTTCAGAGTCATAGGAAGGTCCAGACGATTAGATCACATTGTTTGTGTTTATTAGGTAGAGTCCAAGTTGTAATTGTGCAACTACCATTTCTAATATTTCCAGTTCATACAAAAACTGCCGTGGAAGATACACAGAGGCAGGCATGGACTTTCCTTTAGGAAAGCAAAAAGTTGAGCTGAGATTCAAATTCAGAACATTCTGACGGCTCCCAGCTCCTCCTAAGACACCACGGCATCTCAAGTAACCACTGGCCTAGTTGATGACAGCAGCCCTAACCAACATCTTGTTTTTCAAAGTGACTTGGAAATATTAGCTGTGCTGGCTGGGCGCAGTGGCTCACCCCTGTAATCCCAGCCCTCCGGGAGGCTGAGGCAGGTGGATTGCTTGAGCTCAGGAGTTCAAGACCAGCCTGAGCAAAGTGAGACCCATCTTTACAAATAGAAAAAACTAGCCAGGCGTAGTGGCAGGTGCCTGTAGTCCCAGCTACTTGGGACACTGAGACAAGAGGATCACTTGAGCCCAAGCGTTTGAGGTTGCCGTGAGCTATGATGCCGCAGCACTCCACCCAGGGCAACTGAGACTCTGTCACAAAAAGGAAAAAATGTTAGCTGTGCCTCACTATGTCTTCTCCTTCTCTCACCTCCCAAACATGTCAGTTGTCAGTGCTGTGGTCCTCGGGTTCAGAGCTGCCTGATGAGGGCGGGTCATAGTGAACACTGCCAGGGACTCCGGAGCCCCTGCCGGGGTTAGGAGCCTGGCTCTGCCATATCCGTGAAAAGAAAGAGACCGCAAACTCAAAACAGGCATTTGAGACCAAAAGGCCATTTACGAATATTCTGCATGCAGGGAAAAAACATAAAGAAAACCATCTACGGAGGAACACCGTGACTTTCTCACCTCTGTAGCACCTGCAAGTTACAAATGACCTGAAAAGCTAGCCTAGTAGCTCATGTGAGCCACCAGGGTCTCTACCAGAGATCTGCCTCTCTCTGTGCTTAGAAGTCTCTTTTTCCAAGAGCTGCTGTGATGGTCTGAATGTTTGTGCCCCCCAAAAAATTCATATGTTGAAACCTTATCCCCAATGTGATGCTGTTAGGAGGCGGAGCCTTTAAGGGGTGATGCAAGCAGAGTGGGTTGGTACTCTTACAGAAGAGGCCCTGGAGAGCTCCCTCACCCCTTCCACAATATTTGTTTCTCTCTGCTTATTTCCTCATCTAGACAGTGGAGCTAAAAATAGGACTTTACTTCAGAGGATTGGTATAAACAGCGAATACATGCTTCCTTCAGCACTTTTGTGGAAGGCACCCACCTTACTAACTTAAATTTGGTCCTGCTCCTTTACCTAAACACATTTCATTGGCAGTGCATAATTTCTGCTTGCAGGCCCAGATTCCTTGTTTCAACAGAGATTTCACCCAAATTGGCATTAAAACCTATGTCAACCCAGCCCTCAAAGTATAGAACCACAGCAAATATAAAAAGAAACAGAAGTTTTCTTCATCCTCATCACAGTAGTGCCTTAAACTTCTGTCATTTGCCATTGTTTTAAATTCTCTATTTGATTTTGAGCATTGTCCCCCTGCCCCAAGATGAAATCTAATGCTTGGTACATATGAAGTACATGTTCTCTGAGTGTTTTGTGAAATCCTCTAATATTCTAAATGTTTATAAAAGCTCCAATTCAGGTCTCCACGGCCCAGAAGGGCAAAGTCCACACTTGCTCAGAATCAGCTTCTGAGTGAAATCTGAATTCCTTTCTTACCTTGACAAGCATTTCATAAACTGGCGCCAACCATCCTCTTATATACCCCATCGCCCACCCTCTACTCTCACACCTCAGCTCTCAAGTCCCAGCCCCATCAAAGTCTATCATTCCCGGAACAGGCCAGGCCCTTTAACAACTCCAAGACTCTGTACTTGCTATTCCTTCTTCCCAAAATACCCTTCCCTTCTAGACATAGCCAACTCCTATTCTGCCCTCAAAACCCCAGCTTAGAGAACTTCTCCTCTGATAGCTCTCAGATTCCCTAAGGCAGCATCAGCAGCTCCCTTCTCTGGACTCCCCCAATATTCTGTCTTCGTGCACTGATCAGGGGCCATAGCTGTGGAGTCATGCCAGGGCTAAGCTAAATTCCCAGCTTTGCAACTTAGAAACCAAGACACCCTGAGCGAATTATGTGACCTCTGTAAGGTTCATCTGCTCATGAGCATCAATAGCAGCCACTGCTGAGGACTGGGGATGATTTAAGGAGGTCATTTTGCAGGGATGTCCAACCTGGTTTATTTTCTCGGCCACACATTGGAAGAAGAAAAGTCATCTTGGGCCACACAAAAACACTAACAAAACCCCACTGGCAAAAAAAAAAAAAAGAAAGTCTATGCATACTTTTCATGATATCTGACACTACAGATAAGCAAAAAACGTCATCACAAAATCAGCATGCAAACTGCAGGCCCCAGGTTGGACACCCTGTAATAGTGTACAGCAAATGCTCAGGAAATGGTAGACGGTGTGACGCCTTCTATTACAGCACATGGCCACACTGAGACTCACTGGTTGACATGTCTCCATCCCTATGAAACCCTAAATGACACCAAGAGGCTCTGCAATTTTTTCTTATCCCTGGCAACTAGCACACTAGCTGGCTCAGAGTAGACACTTAAAAGCATCCTTGCAGAATGCTTGTGTGCTGTCAGGAATGAATGAATCTGAGCTGTTTGATCCCCTAGAGTGCCCAGGAGGAGCGGCATCCCCTTGCAATGGCAGAGGCAGTTGTGCTGAAGGCATGGAAGGAAACGGAACCTGCTCCTGCCAAGTAAGTTCAGAAATGTGTTCTCTTTGCCCCTGATTCTGTTTCCCCTTTTTTACCTGTTGATCCCCCTTAAACACATACACACACTAGGTGGAGTCTGTAAGAGACAGAGGTATTAATAAAAAGAATGTGCAGGCCAGGCACAGCAGCTTGCACCTGTAATCCCAGCACTTTGAGAGGCCAGGGCAGGAGGATCACTTGAGCTTGGAGGTTGAGACCAGCCTGGACAATGCAGTGAGACCCCATCTCTACAAAAACATTTTAAAATCGTCCAGACATGGTGACATATACCTGTAGTCCCAGGTATTGGGAGACTGAGGCAGGAGGATCACTTGAGACCACGAGTTGGAGGCTACAGTGAGCTAAGATTGTGCCACTGCACTCCAGCTTGGATCACAGAGCAAGAACCTGTCTCTAAAACTAAAAGTATTAAAAATATTTTTTAAAATTATAAGTATAAAATTTGTAACAAAATGATCTCTTAAGCATCTAGGGACCTTTAGGAGAGTCAATTAACTGCTCAGCCTTAAGCATAGTCACCTGTAAAGTGGGTTTGATACAGTGCCTATGTAATAACATTTGTTGAGAAAGTAAAATGAGATCAAGTATGTGAAAATCCTTTGTGAAACTCTACAGAGCTAAAGATATTGTTACTGTTGCTATTAACAATCACCCCATTCGTAGACTACCCTTGGGTGCTATCCTCAGCATCCTTTGTAAGCCACTGGGTCTGCCAATTGAAGATTTTCTTTGTTACCCGAAAGTGACTTTTTGCAAAATTCAAGCCTTAGGGGAATTAAATAACAGAAATCCTTCTGAAAGGGATTGGGCTCAATTGTCTTAAGAAATGCAAAACCAAGCTTTCCTTTCATGCCTGGGTGAAACTGGGATGTTGACACTTGCTGTTTAAGTCTTTAGACTGAAAGCAGCTTTCTCCTGCAGAGCATCAGACCCTTAGTAAAAAATGATTCATGGCTCAGCACCTGTGGCTCAACGGGCTAAGGCACCAGCCACGTACACCTGAGCTGGCAGGTTCGAATCCAGCCCGGACCCGCCAAACAACAATGACAGCTGCAACCAAAAAATGGCCGGGCATTGTGGCGGGCACCTGTAGTCCCAGCTACTTGGGAGGCAGAGGCAGGAGACTCGCTTGAGCCCAGGAATTGAAGATTGCTGTGAGCTGTGATGGCACAGCACTCTATCCAGGGTGACAGCTAGAGGCTCTGTCTCAAAAAAAAAAAAAAAAAAAAAGATTCAGGATTAATCTGTGCATTGTAACACACACAATAAAGCGAAGAACAAAGGAAAAACAGAAAGGAGGGTTTTTAGGAGAGGCACACAGGGAAGAGGTATTTCAGAAACAGACATTGACCAGACCCTCAGCCGTAAGGGCTTTCTGGGTAACGTGTCTCCCCCTGGGTCTAATGTGAACCTCCTGGGCTGTCTTGCAGGACGGGTTTGGTGGAACAGCCTGTGAAACCTGTGCTGATGACTCCTTATTTGGATCCAGCTGTTCTGGAGGTATGCCTGATTTTTGTGTGATCAAAGCATTTGTAAGTGTGGCAAGTCCCCAGAAAGAAAATTGCTTGAAGGGAAAACATTGACTGTCTCTATATAACCAAGTCTACACAGCCAAAGCAAAAACTTAACAACAAATCTCACAAAATGCAATCATTGGAAACAGAGCAGCATTTTCCGTGGTTCCCAGAACCTGCAATCAGCTACTCACCAGTAATGAGCTCTGGCATCCTTCAGATTCCCTCTCCCCAGACTCCAGGATCCAAGAGCCGCCCATTCCTCACCGACCCAGCCTTTCTCTGGGGTCTTTCTAGACCTTGGTTTCAGCATCGATCCTATTTCCACCATAGGTTCCACCTACTTCTAATTTTTCCCTTGCTTTTGGGAAGAGAAATGATTGCCTGAGGTGGTCAGAGATTGCTCTGAGGTTGGTGCTCCTAATTAAACAAACCTGACAGTGGTTTGTCCACTCTATCCTTTTGGGCTGCCCCCAGAAGTGGACCCTGAGACAGGGGTTGGAGTAACAAGTGGTTTATTTGGACGGTGATCCCAGGAAACGCTGGGCGTGAGGACGTGGCAAGGGGGAGAGGAAGAGCATGTTATCCAGCCAGGTACCACTGAGGACCACTGGAGCTTTGCACCCTGGGGGGCTCTGGGAGTTGGAGCAGAACACACATCTCGGTCATCTCTCCCAAGGGGAGAGGCAGCACAATGTGGCAGGCAGGATAACAGCTGTCCAAAGACATTTCCTCTAAATTCCTAAGACCTGAAATTTGGCAAAAGGGGAATGAAGGGGGTGGATAGAATTAAGTTGCTAGTTATCTGGCCTTAAAATGACAGATGACCCTGGACTATCTGAGTGGGCCCAATGTAATCACAAGGGCCCTTACAGGTGGAATAGGTAAGTAATGACAGAGTGATGACATGTGAAAGACTCAACCAGCCATTGCTGGTTTGAAGAAGGAAAGGGAGCTGTAAACCAAGGCATGGGGGAAGCTTCTAGAGGCTGGAAAAGGGAGGAACACAGATTCTTTCCTAGAGCCTCCAAAAAGGAACACACCTTGCCAACACCTTGATTTCAGCACAGTCATCTGTGATTCCTGACCTCCAGAATGTAAGACAATGTCTAAGTTTGTCACCACGGTGATAGGAAACTAACACCCAGAGTCTTAGGGGAAGAGTGGCCTCTGCCCCGCACCCCCAGCACCTGTGAGCGCCCAGGCAGAGCAGGCTCCTGAGGGTCAACAAAACCCTCAGGCAAAGAGCCATGGATGTGGATGTGGAACCAGCTGCAGTGTCTGTCTGCGAGGCCTAAAGACTGTGTCTGGGGTTAGGGACAATGTTCGCTAGACCCACAAAAGGGATATACTGGGTGGCTTTTCTCTAATACCACTTTGGTTCTGGCTATTACAAAAAAATTAAATTTGGTAGACACTGCTTTGATTCAAATATTTTTTGCAAGAAAACCAGCACACACACACATCACATCCCTATAAATTTGCATCCTCTGTAAGAAATTCCATCCACCACAGCAGAAGCTGTGCCTTGTTCTAATCCACAAGGTCTTTGAAAGCTGGAACAGCTGTTTCTTCCCCCCAGTTCTTCCTACACGCTGCATGCATGGCAGGCGCTCCATGTACTTGGGTGGACGAATAAATGCGTGAGTGAGCGTATGAATGGATGAACCCAGGATCCAATTCACTCAGGCCATGTGGTCCTGACCCAGAAGCGAAGTTTTAGAACCCAGACTTTAGACTCAGACCAGGTTTTAGATCTAGGGCTACTAATTGTGAGAACCTAGATAACTTAACAAACCACCTTCTCTATTTTTGTCTTTGTTGGTAAAAATAAAAATAATATTGCCTCCTTGATGGAGGATTTGATAAAATAATCAATGTACAATAAATGTTAGTAATTATTATCACTTGTTATTTCCTTAGTGTCCCCTAATCACAGGTGTTAGCAAAAGCAAATTTAAAACACATAATGATATTCTGTGTGTTTTTAAGGTTAGACGTTATGTTAAAGGATAGGCAATTATAATATAAGAAATGAACTGTTTAGAAATAACTTGTCTCCTTCCAACTTCCCTACCATAATACTAGAATTTAAATAAAATATTTTATGTAAGTATTGGGATAGGAAGGAATAAAGAGGGCAGCCAGCATTGCTTAGTTCCCAAGAAAACTTAATAATTGTTTTGGGATGAAAAATTAGAAAGAAAATGAACGTGTTACTCCAGGAAGCTAGTATTGGTTACGAATGTCCACAGTTGCACACAGAAAATCCAAACATTTCCAAATAAAGGAAATATCCTCCCTTCCAACTTGTTTGAGCCATGGAGAAAGGGCAAGTAAAAGGGAGAAGAAGGTTTAGAAACCTAAATTTTGAAATAATAAAATTGGAGACCTAAACCAAGATTAAACTCCAAGCTCTCAATTCCAACAGAACTTTCTGTGGCCAGGTGCAGTGGCTCCTGCCTATTATCTAGCACTCCAGGAGGCCAAGGCAAATGGACTGCTTGTGTTCAGGAGTTCAAGACCAGCCTGAACAAGAAAGAGAGCCTGTCTCTACTAAAAATAGAAGAAATTAGCCAGGCTTTGTGATGGGCGCCTGTCATCTCAGCTACTCAGGAGGCTGAGGAAAGAGGATCACTTGAACACTTGAGGTTGCTGTGAGCTCGATGCCATGACACTCTACCTAGGGCAACAGAGTGAGATTCTGCCTCAAAATAAAAAAAAATTAAAAAAAGAGAACTTTCGGCAATGATGTAAATGTTCTATATCTGCACTGTCCCATACAGTGGCCACCATCCAAATGTGACCATTGAACACCTGAAATGGGACTAGTGTGACTGAATAAATGAATTTCAAATTTCAGTTAACACTATTTCACTCATATTTAAATAGCCACACTAGTGGCCACCACATTAGCACAGCTCTAAAACGTAATGATTAAGAGGACAGGCTCTAGAGTCAGACTAGCCTGAGTGTGAAGTGTGACCAAGGCAAGCTATTTAACCCCCCTAAGCCTTCCTCATCTATAACACAGGAATCATAACACCTGCCTCGTGGGGCTGACGACACAGCAAAGCTCTTAGTAGTATATCATAAGCACTCAAGCAATGGAACTAAGCATTCAACAAGGACAAAAACAATCCAAGGGGAAGTTGAATTATGAGTGAATGAATGAATGACTCAGAGACGGCTGGTCCTCTCCCGTTGACAAGGGCGAGAGGAACTCGCAGACATTTTCAGCCAGTCGGCCACTGGGGGTCAGTGTTGTTTCATGCAATGAGGTGTTAGTCCAGGGAGATGACAAATCTGCCTGTAAGTAGGACGCTGTATTAAGTGCAGTTTATTTTTAATGTTGGCTGGGGCCTGCTGTCAGAGTGCTCTCCTCCCAGACTGCATGTTGCTTTAGAGAAGAAGTCCAGCTGCACTAGCCAAAGGTTTCCATCTCTGCTGCCAACACCTTCGCCTGCTCAATGCCTCCCTCCCAGCCCAGCGACTGCAAAAGCCCACCTTCTTTAACATGACCTACAAATCAGTCCATACCGTGTATCATTAATAAAAACAGCCAGCATATGCTGAGCGCCTACTGTGTGCCAGGCAATGTGCAAAGAGGCTTCTTTGGATCCTCACACGACTCTTTAAGAGGGAGGGTTCTCATTTTATGGATGAAGAAGCAAGGGGGTTGCTCAGGGCCATGCAACTATGATGGGGGCAAAGGCAGGAGGTCACGCCAGGTGTGTGTCTTCACAGCCTGGGCCCCCAAGCACTTCACCGTTATGACCCTGGGCATTATACCCCAGACAGATGATAGGGATCCGAAGAGACTCGAGATCAGGCCCCCAGCCCCAAGAAACTGAAGATGTGGGCAGGAACTCTGATGCGGTGTGCACAGCCCGCACGGCATGGCGGGCACACAGGAAGTGTTCCCACAAGGGCATCAGAGGGGGCTGCATGCACTGCCCATCCAACCAGAAAGGCCCCCGCTTTGACCATTTTAAGTCACACTGCCCGAGTTTCACGTGTCTCTAGAGATTTGCTGAGGCTGGATCACAAAGCACCAAGGGCTCTTTTCGTGACCATCTGGGAAACACATTGCCAGGAGTGGCACGTTCACATCTCCTTCCCAAGGGCACGTTCCTGGCAGCGGCTGGCAGCCCTGTAATGTGATGCCAGACGCTTCCAAAATCTGCCCGGGCCAGGTCAGCTCATCCAGGACAGAGGCTGTACTGGCGGACAGGACGCGGGGGAGATGCTCACACCGCACAGCCAGGGTGGTGAGCGTTTCACAGCAAGGACACTTGCAGTTCCCATACACACTGGGAGCAGAGACTGAGTGACCCTTCGCCTCCCCTCATGTGCCTCACGCTCCTCGACTGGCTGCATGACAGCGCTTTGGATGAGAACCGTCCCTGTACCCCTAGAGCACGGCTTTCCATTGCACTGTGAGCTCCTGAAATTTGGATATTGTCAGCTACTCACATTTGTAGACCTAGTGCCTAGTACAGTGCCTGCTATTAGGTAGGAGCTGAGCAAAGATTTTTTAATTCAGTTGAATTAAATCTTCCCCTTTGAGCCCATAGGACACCCCTCCCCACATCCCGGTTATCTCCATTACTAACTTAACTTCTCTCCAGAACCTATCTGTCTCCAAAAGCTACAGCTATAGGGAAACATGATGTGCTTTGCTAAAAAAGAATCAGAGGCAACAGAGTTCTTGAAGAGGGGATAAAACTCACAAAGCCAATTTAATTCTTCATTTATTTCAGTGACTACCTGAATTCATTATCTCCCATCACCTTTTTCATACATGATACCAAAATATGAATGATTCCTACCTCGAAGGGTGTGGTGAGCATTAAATTAGATGGTACATGCAAAGCACTTAGCAAAAGGCCTGGCAGATAGTGTTTAATAAAGGCAAATGCAGGGCCTCAGCTGCAAAATTGGAGGAGGCATCAAAAAACTAGTAATCAAGAATAAGAATTGTGTTGGGGGCAGCGCCTGTGGCTCATCGAGTAGGGTGCTGGCCCCATATACAGAAGGTGGCGGGTTCAAACCCAGCCTTGGCCAAATTGCAAAACAGAAAAATAGCCAGGTGTTGTGGTGGACGCCTATAGTCCCAGCTACTCAGGAGGTTGAGGCAAGAGAATCACCTAAGCCCAGGAGTTGGAGGTTGCTGTGAGCTGTGTGAAGCCACAGCACTCTACCGAAGGCGATAAAATGAGACTCTGTCTCTACAAAAAAAAAGAATTCTGTTGGTGTCCCAGGGATGCTGTGACAAAGTCCTGCCAATTGGTTGAATGAAAAGAATAGGAACTTATAATCTCAGTTCTGGAAGCTCCAAGTTAAGTACGGAGTTGTTGGCAGGGCCATACTCCATTCAAAGCTTCCTTGCCTTTCCCAGCTCTGGTAGCTCCAGATGGTCCTTAGCGCAGCATCACCACTCTAATCTCTGCCTCCATCTTCACATGGCCCCTTCCCCTTCCCCTGGTATGTCTCCATCTCCTCTCTTATAAGGAAACTAGGACACAAGTCATATTAGATTAAAGGCACATCCCACCCCATTATGTTACTTTTGTTACAGCAGCAGTAGAAAACTCATACCAACATCCTTCACAGAGGCTGCCCAGAGGATCCTATTGGCTCAGCCTGATAGTACATCTTGCTCAAATGAGACACAAACTGGGTGCTAAAGAGTTGACCATTTATTTCCAATGCCCTTCATTTGTCACCTCTGAAATGATCTGTCAATGGGTTAAAAATAGAAAAAATGGCAAAATTATTCTAGGCCCTTCTGAATTTCTTTTTTATCCTCATGTTGCTCCATCATTCAGGAAGTAGGATTTATTTGCATAAATGTTTGCTACCAACAGTGATCGACTTAGTATTAGCTTTTCTGTTTTGTTTTTTTTTTTTTTTTTTTTTGCAGTTTTTGGCCAGGGCCGGGTTTGAACCCGCCACCTTCAGTATATGGGGCAAGTGCCCTACTCCTTTGAGCCACAGGTGCCACCCAGCTTTTCTTTTCTTTTCTTTTCTTTTCTTTTTTTTTTTTTTGTTGCAGTTTGGCCGGGGCTGGTTCAAACCAACCACCCTTGGTATATGGGGCCGGTGCCCTACTCCCTGAGCCTCAGGCACCACCCCCAGCTTTTCTTTTTTAAATGTAACAGGTGTATATAAAACACTAAGTTAATTCTCTTGTTAGGATACCCAAAGATGAAATAGTTTGAAATTAGAAAGATAAAAGCTCCAAAGCCTGTGATATGCCAGTTATGTTTTATAAATATTATCTCACATAACTCTACAGAAAGTGAGGTATCATCATCTACATGTTATACACTTTTTTTAAAAAACTGATGCTAATTAAAAAAGATGAAGCCAGATTCAAACTAGGGTCTCTAGGACTACAAACCCATGGTTTCCTTCACCTTATCATACAGATTCTCAGCAAAGACTTTCTGAAAATATTAGGCTTCTGGAATCGTTAGATGCAATCTCTATCAGGTAATAAAAATGTCCCATTTTCCATCTGCAGTGTGCAACTGTGTGCATGGGGTATGCAACAGTGGGCCAGATGGTGATGGAACCTGTGAGTGCTACTCTGCATACACTGGCCCCAACTGTGACAAGCGTGAGTACCTTACTGGAACAAACAGCACAGATGTACATATTTAAATTTCACTCTACGGGGGTGAGGTAACATCAAATGTTTGCTAGAAGAAAACCAAAAATTAAAAAAGAGAAGATAGAAGGAAAAAGAGGGGACGGAAGAGGAGAGTGGAGAGAGGAACAGAAGCAGTGTGGTGACAAGGCTGTAGCTGTTTTAGGAGATCAAGCTGGAGGCAGTGTGTAGGGTAGACTGGAGAAGGAGGCACTGGGTCTGGGAAGCCAGTAGCGGCCACTGCAACAGGTTCATCACCTAGTGAAGGGGATGAGATATATTCTCAATTATAGGTCGCAAAGGCCAACACATGAACAGCCCTAAGGAGGAGAAAACAGGCTCACCAAGCCTAAGTGACTCATCGAAGATCACACAACTGGTGAATAAGAGTTGGGACTCAAATCATTTGACCCCATTAAACAATCTATTATACTGGGTCCAATCAAGAGATAGAAATCACAGGGTGATTTAAACAAGAGAAGTTTAATATGAAGAATTAGTAAGTGGCAAGACGACAGTAGCGATAAAATGCAAACTCTGGGGATGATGGAGCGTAACAAAGGACAGTCTCAAAAGGGGTTGGCCATTCCAGGACAGGATTCAAACCTTGATGGAGAGGGTGTGGCTGGCAGCCCACTGGGTGACTGACAAGTTTGCTGTTTTTCCCAAGCCAGCACTGGACCACAGTGGCCTAGCAGGCATGGGACAACCCTCCAGTACACTGGGGTGCTGAGGCTGGTGGGTGAAGGCACAGAGGATCTGGGCCCTGGCGTGGGGGGAAAGCTGGGTGGTGCAGTGTATGTGTGGGGAGGTCTGCAGGAATATCACTGGGTTCAGGCCAAGGATGCAAAGTCACCTAGGGACTTCAGGTACACAGCAGGGGCAAAGCATACCTGAACAGACTATGAGTATAAACAGCAGCAAACAGCAGAAGCACACCATTGCACCCTGGATCTAAAAGGAGGAACCCCTGCCTCCTGCCTTGTCCCTCAGCGCCCTCTACTGGCAAAGCTTAATATTGCTCTGTGAAGGAGAGATGCTCACAGCAGAACAGGTTCTGAAGGGTGAATTTGGAGCCGAGAGGTTAAGAAATTGGTCCTTCTGCCTGTGACTCTAGCCTCGCCTAACTTTTCCTCTGGACTGTAGCCTCCTGTAAAATGAAGGGGTTGGGCAAGATCACACGTCAACAAAGGCAAACTCATTTTGTTGAAAGCCACTGAGATGCTATGAGCACTGGCAGTGACAAGGGAATAAAACACAGCCCCACCTTCTTTCTGTGTAGGAAACAGCCATGCAGACCACCAGTTCAAATCCAAGGCCAGGTGGATGGATGACCCCTTTGCGGGTGTGGCTACCTGGTCATTATCCAGAGGACACATGGGTAGAGGCCTTATCCATAAGGCAGGAGACTCAGTCCAGAAGCTGACCTAATAAAGAACCCTGACAGATAAGCTTCTAAAGGAAAAAATAATAATAATAATTTGACTCAACAGATAAGCAAGAGATTAGGACAAAAATATTTGAAATTCATATGGTAGATAAATTTGTATAATAAAGTCCATGAACCCAATTTTTAAAATGAACCTAGGAACAGCTAATTCTCAGGATAAGAAATGAAAACCAACAGCAAACACGAAAAAGATGCCAAACCCACTAGTAATCACACAAATACACACCTCATATTAAAACAAAGCTCATATTTGGAGTCTTGGAGGTTTTGTGTTGGTTTGTTTTGATTTTTTGCCCCCTATGTTACAAGGATTGATTATCCATTCATGAGAAAAATGACAATGAAAATACAGATTTTCCTACAACAAATGGAGGAAAGTTATCAGTAAAATTTCAAGGCATGTTTACAGTATGCTGATGCAGCTTAGGGGAAGGGACAGGTTAGCAGATATAGGTAAGAATATATATTGTATACAGAGAAATTCATGGAAGTATTATTTATAAGAGAAAACAAGCTGGAAATAACTTGAATGTCCATTACTAGGAAATTGGTTGAATAAATTGCAGTATATCCTATGCCAGTTAGAATGATGTTAGCTGGTATAAGAAACAAACACAGGCTCGCCCATAGCACAGTGGTTACAGCACCAGCCACATACACTGAGGGTGGTGGGTTCAAACCCGGTCCAGGCCTGCTAAACAACAATGACAACTGCAACAATAGCTGGGTGTTGTGGCGGGTGCCTGTAGTCCCAGCTACTTGGGAGGCTGAGGCAAGAGAATCATTTAAGCCCAAGAGTTTGAGGTTGCTGTGAGCTGTGACGCCACAGCACTCTACCAAGGGTGACATAGTGAGACTCTGTCTCAAAAAAAGGGGGGGAGGAACCTGTGGCTCAGTGGGTAGGGTGCCGGCCCCATATACCGAGGGTGGCAGGTTCAAATCCAGCCCCTGCCAAACTGCAACAAAAAAATAGCCGGTCGTTGTGGTGGGCACCTATAGTCCCAGCTACTTGGGAGGCTGAGGCAAGAGAATCAGCTAAGCCCAGGAGTTGGAGGTTGCTGTGAGCAGTGATGCCATGGCACTCTACTGAGGGTGATAAGGTAAAACTCTGTCTCTACAAAAAAAAAAAGAAGAAGCAAGTACCATGTAAAACTCAATGTGACCAAAATAACAGTATCACTGTCCAATCTGATTCTAAAGCTTGAGAAGTTATGCTGTGTCAGCAGACTCACCTGTCTCATATATAACTAAGTGTGGTTAAGAATAAAATAGAAATTTTTTTTCTATTAAGCATGTTACTATTTTAAATGTCTACTAAGTTCTTAAAACATCAATTGTTATTGAGGTATTCTTGGTTTAATTACTTAACAAATGGACCTGTTAGGTATTCCTTTTGATATAGGTGCACCATGAAAAAAATTATTGAGACACTAAGAGACTGTAACTTGAAACACTGGGGGACCTCTGGCTTAACACTATGGAGGTGTAGTGTCACTCCTGTGGGAGCCCAATGTGGGCGTTCCTGTCTGATGTGCCACCTCCCCACCACATGGTGATCAGGGATCTAGACCTTTCCATCCTGTGACTCTGTCATTCTCTAATGCCTCAGAACACTCTGCTTCTAGCCACCATGGATGGGAAAAGAGAGAGTGAAGAAGGGCCTGCTTACTAAAGTCCAGGAAAAATACATAAAACTTCCATTCAGTATCCCATCAGTGCAAACTAGTCCCACGGCCCTGCCTTGATGCAAAGGAGGATGGAAAATGTCATCCTCAAGGGGCATCCACTCGTGGAAACTCCTATACTTTATAGAAGGAGTAGAGGAATAGTGTCTATGAATTTTTGACTCAACTAGCCACTGTTGGGAGACAATTGTATACATCTTGAGAGTAGCATACTGACTGCCATCTCATCTTTTCTAGGATGTTCCAGCTCATCTTTCCAGGATGTTCACATATTAAACAACCTTGAAAGACATAGTATCTTTCTCAAGAGCAGAAGGCAGGAATGTTTTTAGCAATGCCAGTTATCAATGTATTGCCTCTCAGCTCCAAATTTACCCTTCAGAGCCTGCTCTGTGATAATGGAGATGAGCTCTCTAAATGTTTCCTTTTTTCCAGCTAGCAAGATGTGAAAATCTTCTCAGTAGAGGATGCTGGAGGGACAGTGGAGGAAACGGAGTTTTTCTCTTCTCATTTCTGATTTGGCTCACTCACCAGGCTTCCAAGAAACAACTTTTCTCCATTTCTCAGACCCACACGGTTAGGTTCCTATAGAGCTCAGCTTCCTTCAGCATTTGGCTACCGCACACTGTCCAGGCCTTGACTGGGGATGGGGCAGCATAGCCAGGAGCCCCAGAAACCAGCATGTGTTGCTCTGCACCTCCTCTCCTCAGCCCCATGCACATCACGGGCCTTGTAGATCTGCCCATCTAAGGAGCTGACTACCCAGGCCCAAGCCACACACAGAGGTATACTACCCTGTTGAGAGAGTGGCTTCTTAGCTCCTGTTTCCAATAGCACCCAGTGGCCAGCAACTTACCTGGGCACCTAGTGAGTTCCAAGGCTTGGCATGTTCCCACAGACAACCTTCCCTGGCACCCCAGAGAGCAGATTTCCAGCAAGTTTCACTGTTAAGATCCTTAAACAACTTCCACCATCCAGTGACCAAGGCTCTGAGTTTTCCAGTGACATCCAGATCTTAGCCAGGAGGAAGGAAGGTTCTACCTGCATACTAATCTCAGCCCTAGTACAGTGGTTGTTCTTTATATATTTGCTATTCTTCTATTCATTAGAATTCTTTAATTCTCACTAGCTAATTTCCCATGACTTCAATTCTCTGTTCATCATTCCTTATATTAAAGAAACCTTCCCTGTTGAAAATAACTATGTGGTTTCTGTCTCCTGTCTGGCCCTAAATAATATATTTCTCATTATTAAAGGAAAAAAAATAACACCTCAAGTTTCCTAAGATCAGGGCTCCTCTCTCGTAATAAAACTCACAGCATGTACAGGCCTAAGTCAAGTTATCTTTGTATTGTCCCACGGGAATTAAGACTTAGAAAAACTAGTGCCAAAACGCTAATACCCTGGGTATTGCATGGATATGAGTAATAAACTGTCTTTTGTCTCTAACCAAGGAGTTTTGTATCTTCTACCAGCATCTATGAAATTATATCAGCTTAACTTGTTAGCTTTGCAACTTGGCAAATACGTCAGACTTTTCATAGTTTTTGACAGCCCCTCTGTGTCATATGTATTAAATACTATGCAGTTATAGAGATTAAGGCAGATCCTTAAAGCTTATATAATATATTTAAATTAAAAATAAGCTTTTTAAGTATTTTAATAAGATTCTCTTTTGTTAAAAATACCATACAAATACACTTATCAATTAATGTATCATATTGGTTGTTGACATTGGTAACTTTGGGAGTAGGATTGGAGTGTGAGAATAAGAAAACCATTTCACTTTATGTCTTCTGGGTTTTCTGAATTATTGTAATGAGTCTGTATTACTTTTGTAATAAAAGGGAATACCATCGTTTTAGAACTATTCATCTGCAAATGCAACTACCTCCACAATCTTCCTTTGCAGCTGTTCCTAAGTGTGCAGCCTTGCTCTGCCCAGAAAATTCCAGATGTTCACCTTCCAGCAAAGATGAAACCGAACTAGAATGCAAATGCCTTCCCAATTACCAACAGGATGGCAAGCACTGTGAGCGTGAGTAGAATTTAGATCCTATTAGTTTATTCATTGAGATATTCAGGTTATTTAACAGGCACGTGAATCCTCAAAAACTCCTTTATATTAACACAATGACAGTCTTTATTTCTTTCTATGTAACTGAGAGAAATATGTAAGAAATGCCAAGCAAGGCTGGGCACGGTAGCTCACACCTGTAATCCCAGCACTCTGGGAGGCCAAGGCGGGTGGATTGCCTGAGCTCACGAGTTCCAGACCAGCCGGAGCCAGAGTGAGACCCTGTCTCTAAAAGTATCAGGCATTGTAGTTCCAGCTACTCGGGGAGCAGAGGCAAGAGTATCACTTAAGCCCAAGTGTTTGGGGTTGCTATGAGCTGTGATGCCATAGCACTCTACCAAGGGCAACAAAATAAGACTCTATCTCAAAAAAAAAAAAAAAAAAGGAGTGCCAAGCAAAATAGTCATTGTGTGGTAGTCCTCAATAAATGGCAACATGTCTTTCTATTATTAAAGCACATATGTAGATTTTTACACATTTTTATATCACCTTAATGTTGCATAAAATATAATGCTTCTTTTTTTTTCTTTTCATGCTTATTCACTTTATAAGAGACTGTCTTGTCTATCAGTCTATCAATTAATAACATGGACTCTACAGCTAGACTGCCTGGGTTCAATCCCAGATCTGTCTTTTACTAACTATATGACCGTTCTTTCACCTGCCTATGCCTTAGTTTTTCTATCAAATGGTGATAATAATGATACCTACCTTAGAGGATTGTTGTGGGAAGTAAATGAGTTAATATACACCAGATTCTTAGAGCATAGCCAGTACTATAAATTCCATAGTTGTTTCTTTCACAACATTAGTTGTGTGTTAACTACATACATATTACATAGTAATATATCAGCCCAATCAGTGTAGTTACAATTTCTGATGATCATACATAAATCCATTTGGTGGAAGGAGAGTGATCAGAAGGACTGAGATAAGATATTTCTTTCTCTCTTAAAACTGTTGAGTTGCCTTTGTGGCTTGGATGAGCTATGATCCGCCATTGCTCATGGTTCAGTTTTCCCTTGTGCATCCCCCAGTGTGCCTAACCACCTCGCCTCTTGTCATTGCCTCTGAAGCCATCAATCCATGTTTACAAAAAGTCTGCCACCATCATGCTCTCTGCACATACCTGGGACCAAACCAGCACAGTTGTACATGCCAAGAAGGCTACCATGGAGATGGCCAGGTGTGCTTGCCAGTGGACCCCTGCCAAACCAACTTTGGAAACTGCCCTACAACGTCTACAGTGTGCAAGTATGATGGGCCTGGACAGGTGAGCAAATGCAGGGAACTGAGGCATCTCAGAGCTAAACAACCCGCACCAAAGGCATACTATGCCTTGGGTACCATCAGTTCACCTGTCCAGGGCTCAGTTGGGGCTTCCTCTCTAGACAGGCCTCCAGGTGCTCAGGGCCTGCCTGCAGTGCCCACATCCACCCGGTCACACTTCTTCAGCTCTCCCATCAAAACGTAACGTCTCATCTTCTCTCCTATCACAGTCCTCTGGGGTAACTGGCAAATTCAAAATTAGATTAACAAATGTAATTGTCAACCAAGTCTTGGGTGAATTTATAATTGACTTTCACCCCAAATCTTCCATTCTCTCTAATATCTTTTGAAGTTGAGAGGAGCTTTTAGAACAAAAAAAAATTACCCTGTCCTGAAGGGATGGAAACTGAGGATAGCTGGGAAGCACTGACAGATTATAGGGAGCTGTGAGGACATCCTAGGGTGAGACACTGCCTGTCTAAATCACACCATGACCTCGACTGATAAAGATCGGTGTGGGTGGAGACCCTTGCTGAGGAGTTCAGTTGAAAAATTCCCTAATATTGCCTTCATCCATCAAGCCTCCTGTGTCGCCAGTTGCACATTCAGACTTCAGGGAAGGAAATCCATCCATTCAGAAGGACATTTTGCACAGGTGGGAGGAAAGGCTCAGTGCCAACCCAAACATAGCCGTGGGTCCCTGCAGTCTAATCCCTGCCCAGTTAGGAATGTTCCTGGAATCTCCTGCAAAAAGTCTGCCCCATCTCACCTCAAGGAGATAGTGTATATCATATAGCATTTCTGCTATCAATTTCTGAGGCAGGTGTACAGATAAATTCAAGGGTCTAAATCTGCATCTTCAAAATGAGAGTCTTTATGGGGAAATACATTATGCCATGAAAGCCAGGGCCTTGGAAGCACAGTTTAAAATAGGCTTTGTCTCATTGAAAATGGATTGCAAGGCAAATTTTGAAGTCTATGGAACCCTCCGTGTTGACACAGAGGCAAGGCATTGCATTACTCCGGAGCGGACTCTCCACCTCGGCATCATTGACATTTGAAGTGGATAAATTGTGATTGGGGCAGGAACTCTCCTGTGCATTGTGGGCATGTCACAGCATCCTTGGCCTCTAGTAGCACCACCCTCCTCTCACTGTGACAATCAGTATCTCCAGATACTACCTAGTGTCCCCTGGGTTGGACCCCCCAGTTGAAAAACCACTATTCTAGAGCAATAAAACCTTTCATCGGAGCATTGGTCTCTGCTCACCTATAGACAATTGAAAACCAGGATTATGGAGCCAGAGAGGTCAAGGATTAGGGGACAAGAAATCTGAAAAGCTAAACTTTACATACAAGGGTCATGAGCTTCCAGCAGGGAGATACATAAATGTGGTGCCCTCTTCTAGATACCCTGACAAATTTTTAGTCTAAGCCCATACTTCAGACCTACTCTGGGTTAGTTTCTATGGGAGAATAAGAACATGGATTAAAGAAGAATGCCAGCAGAAGCAACTAACGAGGACCCTATTTGTTTTCCTCTCCCTGTCTACTGAAGTCTCACTGTGAGTGCAAGGATCATTACCACGGTTTCGTACCCGGAGTGGGGTGCACTTTGACCAACATCTGTGAGTCAAATAACCCGTGTCACAGGAATGCTAACTGCACCACTGTTGCTCCAGGTCAAACTGAGTAAGTCTTTTCCATCCCACTGCCAACTTTTCCAAGGGGTGAAGGGGGTGGCCTGTTAATGCTGGAAGTTCCTTGAAGGGGCAGCCACGTGTATTATTCAGCCTTGTATCTACTACCATCTCTTCTCAAAGTACGAGCAAGGATCACCTTGGGTGGTTGATAAACCTTTCTTTAACCAACAAGCCACTCAACTATTATCTCCTTTACCATGACCATTAGAACATTCTGGAATATTGATTTGCCTGATAGCTTGGTCTGAAGTGATCAGAATGTGGGGAAAGGAAACATGCCTGTTTGCCTGCTCAGGAAATATTGCCCATTAGTGGTGCCTAACAAGACTGGGCAAAGTGGCTTGGTGCCCGTGCTCAGTGGTTAGAGCGCTGGCCACATGCACTAGGGGTGGTGGGTTTAAACCCAGCCCAGGCCTGCTAAACAACCATGACAAAAACAACCACCACAAAAATAGCTGGATATTGTGGCTGCTGCCTGTAGTCTCATTTACTTGGGAGGCTGAGGATCTCTTGAGCCCAAGAGTTTGAGGTTGCTGTGAGCAGTGACACCACAGCACTCTACCAAGAGCAATATAGTGAGACTCTGTCTCAAAAAAATAGACAGGACAAAGTGCATGAGCGTAGTGGTGCTTCCTTCGACTCCAGGGTTAAGAAGAAGGGGTTTTCTGTGAGCAAAATGATACCCGTGAAATCTCCTGAGGCAGAGGCAGCTCACTTGATAGAAAGGAGGTGGAATTTAGAGTTTAAAGCCCCAACTTCACCTACCAGATGGGTGACTTTGGGAAAGTGGCACCATTTTGCAGGGCTCAGTTTCTCCACATACACAATGAGCACAATGACATATACTCCACATCGTTTTTTTTCAGTGGGGACAAGGTCATGCTCTTGCTCAGACTGGTCTTGAACTCCTGAACTCAAGGTCATGCTCTTGCTCAGGCTGGTCTTGAATTCCTGAACTCAAGGTCATGCTCTTGCTCAGGCTGGTCTTGAACTCCTAAACTCGGCCTCCCAGAGTGCTCGGCTTACAGGTGTGAGTCGCAGCACTTGGCTTACTCCATAAAGTTGTCGTGACAGTTACACAAGACAGCCTTTCATAATGCATCATATTTTCATTAGTGACTGGATGAAGCCTAGAACCCAAGTCTTTTGACTCCCAGACTAGGGTTTTTACCTTGTGCCACTTTCACTCTCGTTGTCATCAGCATCTGCAAAGGACTCAGGCGGCTGCTGTGAGCTCAAACCCAAAATCAACATTGAACCAGGAAACTGTAACACAGTTTTTGTGTTTCCAGAGCCCCCTTCTATATTTTTTAAGTTTGTACAATTTATAATTAGGTTTTCAGTATGTAGATTCGCCCAGATGGTTTTATGATCATTGTGTTCATTCAGGACAAATAAGTAAGTCTGTACTCACTGTGGATGGTGTGGAAAGAGTTTGGGAATCAGAACACATGTGTTCAAACCGTGGGTCTGTAGTTTATCCTACCCTCTCTGACCTGAGGGTGAGAGTTGTACCTGGGTTGTGATTAGTATTAAATGAACACATTCATCCACTCATGAGCAGAACCTGGCACGTAGAAATCTCTGAATATGTATTAGCACATAGAAATCTCTCCATACCTGTCAGCACATACAAATCTCTCCATACCTGTCAGCACATAGAAATCTCTCGATACATGTCAGCACTCAGGTAAACACAAATGGCCATGTGTGTTGGCACTTAGCACCTGACACACACATGCTTACCAGCACAGCCTCTCCTCAACATAGATTCTGGCAATACTGATAATCAAACAAGCCAGTGCACACCTCACTCATGAACATACCCTTGTTTAACATTCTCTGAGTAAGTCTGAATAGGATACTTTAAGCAATTTCATTCCTTCGTGTTTGAGAAGGTAAAAATCTAAAAGTGAAACTGGAGCTTCAGAATATCACCAGCTATATCCAAACTTGGATCTAGAATGGGGCCAAAACCAACAATGGGTTTTAAGCTACATGTGTGGCCCCCAACCTTCTTTCCTAGAAAGAAAAGATATAAAAGTTGGCTATGCGACATTGATAAAATATGAAGCCACCAGACCTCAGGTAATTCAGTTCCTCTAGGATAAAGGTTTATTTCATTTATGCCTCTTCAATATGACAAGTAGTTTATGCAGAATCTTCAAAATCATGCTGCATTAGTCACAGAAAACCACCCAATCCAGAAGGATGGGATCAAATGTGGGCTCTACCACTTCCCCCTGGGGTGACTGTGGGCAAGTCTGGACTTTTCTGATCCCCGGTTCCCTCACCTGTCGAGGGTACCTGAGACCAAGACTATCTCCCTGTGAAGGGGTGTCCAGCTCATGTATATAACATTACTTTTAAACTCTAAGCTCCATTTTGGTTATTACAAAGAAGAATAAAGTTATTCCTTTTTATTTTTAATTATTAGGTAGGAAATAAGGAGCAAGCAAAGAGAATAGCATGTCTCTTTTATTTAATTCAAGTCAGCAAGAAAAAAGACCAGCCATGATGAGCAGGCATGTTGGAAAATGCCTGGTTTACAGTCCACATGGATGCTTGGAACATTAGCAACACTGATGATATAAGACTTGTACAGGCTACAATGTCCTTTATGTGACTAATCTTTCCAAGAATCCCGTCCAAAGCAACAAGGTTCAGTGGCAAGAGGCTTTCCCAGATGGATCTAGGTTTAAATCCCAGCTCAACCACTTCCAGATGTGTTTCCAGCAGTTCAATCCTTAGACCTTGGTAACAGAAGCCCCTGCACTGAGAACAGCATTTTAGAGGGTATTATTCTGGCTCCTGGTTGCACCAGGGCAAAGAGTCTGAAGGACCAAAGGGACATACCCTCCCGAAGCCTCAGAGTATTTAGAGTACACTTAGAGTGCTCAGGGCATAATTCCATGCCCTGATGGCTCCAAATCAGCTTCCAGAGCCTGGACCCTGGACCCCCCAGGGTATAGCCCCAGTGTGGCTATTCACAGCAGGTGGAGGATGAGCCAATGTTATCTTCACCTCACTCATGAACGCACACTTGGCCCAGGTTCTACTGAACTACTTATAGTTTGCCTTAGTTCATTTTGGGATGCTATAACAAAGTCCACTAATCTGGGTGGTTTATACACGCAAAAAACAAAAATAAAAATTTGTTTCTCACAGTTCTGGAGGCCAGAAGTCTGAGATCAGGGAGTCAGCATGGTAGGTTCTGGTGAGGGTTCTCTTCCAGGTTGCGGAAAGCTACCTTCTCATTGTAGCCTTACCTTGCAGAGAGAGGACTAGAGAGATCTCCAGGGTCTCTTTCATGAGGGCACTAATTCCCTTCACAAGGGCCCCACCTTTAGGACCTAATCACGTCCCAAAGGCCTCATCTCCTAATTCCATCACTGTGGTGGGGTCGGATTTCAACAAATGAATTCGGGGGAGACACAAACCTTTAGCCCATTGCATTTTTCTTCAAACATGCCAGGATATTACCAACTCTGGGATTTCACACACACTCTTTCTTCTAGAACATCCCTGCCTCCTCCACCTTCCCTCCACCCACCTCCTCTGAGTCAGACTAACACCCCAATCCTTTGATGTTCACTTCAATTATCTCACCTCTAGAATGCCTCCCCTGTTCTCTCTGTCCACTCTGATGACTCTTCTTCTGGGCTTCCAGAGCACCCTGAGTGATTCTCTGAGAATTTATAGCTCATAACTTTAATGGGAACATAGCACAGTGGTGGTGAGCACAGACAGGCATTGCTGCTTAAGGCTGTGTGGTCTTAAGTGAGATACTTAACCTCTCTGTGCCTCCGTTTCTAAAATGGGGTTAATAACAGGACCCTCCTCCTAGGGTGGTTGTATTAAATAGGATACCACAGTGAGACCCTTACAAGAATAACTGTCATTAGAGCTATTAATAAATGCTAGCTATTACTGTCATTACTGATTTCAATCCCCAGCTAGAATAGAAAGTTCTCTAGGGTCTACATTTTATTCACCTTTGTTGCAACACTTACAGCTGTGATCGCTGCTACAGAGAAGAGCTGCATGGCACAGGAGAGTATGTGTAATGGTGACCTGATTTATAGAGAGGGAGTGGAGGAAGAGAAAGGCAATCAAGGAAGGCTTCGCTAAGGACACAGCAGAGATCTCAGCTTGGAAGTAGATCAGTAGTTCTGATTCTTTACTGTCACACAGGCTGACTTCATTTGTTGTTCTGATTCGGTCATTCTGCAGTATAGCCCTGGAATCTATGTTTATACATACTTAGCACTCCAGGTGATTCTGAGGCACATGGTCTCTTGACCACATTTTGAAAAATTCTGAGACAAAGGGCATATAGGGAGGCCAGGTGCAGTGACTCAACCTGTAATTCTACCACTCTGGAAGGCAGAAGGATTCCTTGATATCAGAAGTTCGAGATCAGTCTGAGCAAGAGTGAGACATCATCTCTACTAAAAATAGAAAAGAAAAACTAGCCAAGTGTCATGGCAAGTCCCAGTTACTCGGGAGGCTAAAACAAGAGGATCTCTTGAGCCCAAGAGTTTGAGGTTGTTGTGAGCTATAATGCCCCAGCACTCTACCCAGAGCAATGGAGTAAGACTCTGTCTCAAAAAAACAAAAAAAAGCATACAGAGATATCTAGTGTTTATAGATATGCATAACTTATTAGATATACATTTCTTGAAGGCCTACTTAACGTCAAGTTCTACCCTAGGAATGCTTGCTTGTGTTTGTGGCTCTCTTCTGTCTCTGTTTTATACTGGGATCCTTTGCTTCAGCTGTTAAAGGAGGGCGTCGGACTGTATGATCTCAACATTGAACAGCTCTAAGCCCCTGAGAATGTGTTTTCACTCTCTCTGTAGATGCACTTGCCAGAAAGGTTACGTGGGCGATGGCTCAGTGTGTTATGGAAACATTATGGAGCGACTCAGAGAATTAAACACTGAACCTGGAGGACAATGGCAGGGAAGGCTGACGTCTTTCATCACACTGCTGGGTAGGCAGCTACGGGCACAGATTTCTGCATAGAAGACAGTCCTCCTTCAGACAAGGGCAACTGCAATCATTCGGAAAAGAAGGGCTTATCTATTGGGATCACACTTTCCAGGAAGGGGCTGTGCAGGTGGGAGGGAAAGGGCAGGTAGCTGTTTCCAAGCAGACAGGCAGGAGTTAATACCAAGAGATTTAGCAGTGCAGGAATTAGTGGGCAGAGAGCTGAGGGTCCTGGGGTCACCCCCATGGTAGTGAGAGCATATGGTAGCCCGGGAGTGTCCTAGGCAGACTGGGCCATCAATTGTTCCCCTGGACAGAGCTCTGTTGTCACCTTTCCCATCAAAAAATTCTGGTACACACAGCCTCCTGTGTGAGAACACGGAGCCAGTCCTGCCCTCCCATGTTCCCCACGATGATGGAAACAGAACTGGTCACATACTTTGTAGGGCCAAGAACAAGATAAAATTGTGGGGCCCTTTGTTCAAAAAATGATTAAGCATTTCAAGATGGCAACAGCAGAGCCATTAAACCAACCATGGGGTGCTTCCAAGCTGGCCTAGGATGGAAACAAGGGCTGCGTCTTTGCCCCCTGGGATGGTGACAGCTCAGAAGACCAAGCACAGGTCGGGGACCATGGGGTTTTCAGAGGACTTTATCATACCTGAACTGCTCATCACAGGGGATCCCTGAAGTTAGGGCTGTGACTGCAGGGAAACCCTCACAACCTTAGGTTCAGAATCTGCTGGGGTGCCGGCTTCAGGGTGCCTCCTATTATTGCAAGGTTAAGGTTAAGTTTACACGGAATTTAATAGAGAGCTTCCCAATTGACATAAGGTCTCTAAGACCCACTAGAACACAGAAGGGCATGAAAGGACCAGTCATTAACTTATTTCATTCCTCCTGTGCCAACGACACGTTCGTTGTTTTCTTTCTTTATATATTTTGACTCCTAAGACAAAGCCTATGCCTGGCCACTAAGTCGCCTGGGACCATTCACTGTGCTGTTGCCCACAGACAATGGATTGAAAGGATTCAATGTGAGTATCTGAAATAACCCTACGCCCAGGGGCTGATGGGAGAAGACTTAGTAGGCAGTACTTCTTTGTATTTAAAGTAAAAAATCCATTAAAAATAAACTTACTGGGTGGTGCCTGTGGCTCAGTGAATAGAGCACCAGCCCCATATACCAAGGGTGGCAGGTTTGAACCTGACCCTGGCCAAATTACAACAAAAAATAGCTGGGCGTTGTGGCGGGTGCCTGTAGTTCAGTTACTTGGGAGGCTGAGGCAAGAGAATTGCCTGGGCCCAAGAGCTGGAGGTTGCTGTGAGCTGTGATGCCATGGCACTCTACCAAGGGCAACAGAGTGAGAGTCTGTCTCTAAAACAATATAATAAAATAAAATAAACTTACTAATGGTAATTTTTTGATAAACTTGTTTAAGGGAAATGTAACATTCTTACAGAAAGCACCCAAATTGTTAGTGTATAACTCAATGAATTTTCCCAGGGCAGTGCCTGTGGCTCACTGCATAAGGCTACAGCCCCATATACCGAGGGGGGTGGGTTCAAACCCGGCCCCGGCCAAACTACAAAAAAATAAAAAATTAAAAAAAATAATAATAATTTTCCCAAAGTAAATGTACTTGTGTATCTAGCAAGTCCATTCGTGGGACCCTAGATGGCCCCCTCACTCCCCTTTGCAATCCTAAACCTCTAAGGTAATGTGATAAATAAGATTTGCATAATGTAATTCACTTCCCGCAAAATTTAAACTAATAGGTGGGCATTTGTTTCTTTAAAATCTTTAGAAATGGGAACAGTAATAGGTTAAACAAGAAGACAATTTCAGTCTTCAATGTAAGCAGCTGTTGTTGGGGATAATGTCATCCAGTGGGGATGAATCTTGGAGTGGTTGGCGGATTTGTGCTAGTATGACAGTATCAATGAAATAATTACATTTGGCTTAACAAACATAATGGATGAGTTGATTTATGTAATATTAAGGTTTACCTTAATCCAAGATATTCTGCGATAATGAATTTTGCTGTGTTGAATCAAAACCCAGTAAATTCCAGGCCCACTCACTCAAGAATAACACCATCATTAATCTGAGATTTGTCTGTCTATTATTAACCTTCAAAAATGTCCATACACCTCTCCTATTGGGGAGAATAAACAAATATTAAACATGTCTGGGCTAGGCACTGTGTGTGTGGAATCATGTTTAAGGTATAGGTTAAGTTTACACAGAATTTAAAAAGTATCTATTGGTTGATTTGTTGACTATGTAGCAGCAACAAACTATAGATTTGGTCCAATATATTTCAAAAATCTTAACTTTTCTATTCAAAAACACCATCAGTCCACCTACTTTACCTCCTTTTTTCCCACAAAACTTCATATTTCATTCCCATCCACTTCCTAGGTTCAAGATAGATTTCTTTTTCTTGCTCCTAGTCATTTTCAGCACTATAGTAGCCTCCAGGGTTTGAGGGTACACCATGAATTGCCTGCAACTCCCCAGGTTTCTACTTCCTTGAAGGCCCAGCCCAGGTTAATTGTACTGATGGAAGTTGTCTGTGTCTGAAAGCCCAAACCCAAGTTGGGGTGCCCTGGCATTGATGCCTTTAATACTAAATAAGGCACAGTATGCGTTACACAAAACTCATTTTTCTCCTTCCAACAGTCAGCTGGCTCTCTTTTCCTAGGTGAAAGAGCTTTTGATGAATAGTGAAGCTGCTCAGTACTTTGTGAAACTCCACATAATCGCAGGGCAAATGAGCACCAAACGTATGAATAACACAGACACCTTCTACACCTTGACCGGACAGTCAGGGGAAATCTGCAACAATGACAAGGTAAGGGTCTATCTGGTTGTCATGCCCAGAAAAAAGTTGTCCACCAGCCAATGCCCATAGCCTCCTTGCCCTTCGTCCTTGGAGTTTGTGAAAGGTTACTAAGACTGTCTTTCCTTATTTCTTGTGTGCTAAACACCTTCCACAGGAAGAAGCAGAGAGCACCCCTAGGAAGGGCCAGGCAGGAGGGGTGGGCTGCTGTGTAAAGGGGGTTACAAAGCATTTAGTTTTGCTCTTAGTTTTCAAGGCAATCTTCATTCAACTGCCAGCAGGAAGGGGAAACTTTGCTGTAAACCTGTTTCCTGGAAGCATCAGCATGAAGCCAGATCAGCATTCCTCTTAGAAAAGGAAATAGATTATTTGCTTTAGTTAGCTGGAGTTGGTCCACCTTCTCTAATTTAATGTACCATTTTTCCTAATGCCAAATAACTTTTTTGTGACTGGGGAGCAGATGATTAATCAACCCAATGTGCATGTGTATAGGCACATGACCTTAACTGCTGTATTTTACTAAATATCAGTAGTTAGTTAATAGATCATTGAGTACTTGTTCTATGCAAAGTGCTGAAATAAATCTTCATTGGTATAAAATTAATGTAAATTCACAATAAGCCTGTGAAGGAAGTCCTATTGTCATTCCTATTGTTCCAGTGGGAAAGCAGAGAGGTCCCATGGGGAGTGCCAAACCCAGGATTCAAATGTAGGCCTGCCTGACTCCAAAGCCTACATCTTTAACCAGTCTTCTCTGCTGTGTATATGAGGATGGATGGATAAATGGATGGATGGATGGATGGACAGATGAATGGATGGATGGATGAATAAATGGATGAATGGATGGATAGATGGATAAATGGATGGATGAATGGATGGATGGATAAATGGGTGGATGGACGGATGGATGGATGGATGGATGGATGGATGGATGGATGGATGGATGGATGGATGGACAGATGAATGGATGGATGGATGAATAAATGGATGAATGGATGGATAGATGAATAAATGGATGGATGGATAAATGGGTGGATGGATGGATGGATAAATGGGTGGATGGATGGATGGATAGATGGATGGATGGATGGATGGATGGACGGACGGATAAATGGATGGATGAATGGATGGATGGATGGATAAAAGGGCGGATGGGTGGATGGATGGACAGATGGATAGATGGATGGATGGATGGATGAAGAAATGGGTTGTTATGTGGATGGATAGATAACAGAAATGAAGACGTGGCTTCCTTTCTCACAGGCACATGCATGTATTCACTTGCTCATACATTGAACAAACATTGCCAAGCCTATAACTTGTAGAAGTCATATGGGAGGAAAAGGGAACTAGCTTTCAGTTACTCATTCAACAGATATTTTTTATTGTGTGTCTTCTCTGTGCAAGACACTAAAGTAAGTGATGAATTTACACAAAAGTGTATAATTTTCCCTTCTGGAGCTTGCAGTCTTTTAGAGGAGAGCTTTTCTTATGCCTTATCCATGTTCAACATACGATAGTTGTCAGTGATTTCACACATTGTCTCATTTGGTCTAAATGTAAACCCTGGGAGGTTAACTAAGCAGAAACCGTCCTCCCTGTCATAAATTAAGTGATATCCAAAAAATCATAACCAATAAGTGGCAGGACTGAAGGACTCGGGACTTCTGAGTTATAGTACAGTGCTTGCCTCTTTAGGACAATGCATTCATTTTATCTTTCTTTGGTGTTTTAGGATAATCAACTACAGCTTAAACTCTATGGAGGCCAAAAGAAGGTAAAAATCATACAGGGGGACATAATTGCTTCCAACGGGCTCCTGCACATCCTCGATAGAGCCATGGACAAGATAGAGCCCACATTTGAGAGCAACACTGAGGTGAGATATTCCAGGCAAAAGTATTGTCAACCCAAATCCACCTTCTTTTGTTCCCTGAGGAGTCACATCCAAGAAGAAAGTGGCACTTGTCTTTCATTTGTCCTAGGGGCTCAGGCAGAAAAAGATGGGATGATTTTTCCATTTTCTGTGACATTCTGGGTATGTCCACAGAAAGGAAGAAAGGCATACGTTATGCACATGGGAAAGATCTGGGTAGTTTTAGTTAAGTTTTACCTCTTTCTCAAGCACATCAGACAATTCACTCCAGTGACCATTTGTCATGAAATTTTAATCCTCATGCTTTATGGAGGAGGAAAGTTGTTGCTGCAACAAAATATATTTCCTCTGAGCAATATGACAAACCCCAAAGGCAAGTCAGAACATGCAGGTCTGTACTCCCATTCAAATAACAGCAAACGTTTGTGTAAAGCATTACAATTGACCAACTTCTTTCATATAGCCACACTTACACATACGCTCTATTATCAGTGTCTGAATGTTAGGGTTTGTGTTTCCTAAGCCACCTTGTTATTTTTTATTTTACTGATTTTTCACCAAAATGTCTCTTTTTAGCAAACCATAATGACAATGCTACAGCCAAGATACAGCAAGTTCAGATCTTTGTTAGAGGTAGGTGCTTTTCATGAATATTTTAAAATTTTTTTGATGTCTAACCCTTTATAAAATTAGCAGGAGTGTCAACTATAAATACTTTCTGGGAGGGCGGCACCTATGGCTCAGTGAGTAGGGCGCCAGCCCCATATACTGAGGGTGGTGGGTTCAAACCCCAGCCCCAGCCAAACTGCAGCAAAAAATAGCCGGGTGTTGTGGCAGGTGCCTGTAGTCCCAGCTACTCGGGAAGTTAAGACAAGAGAATCGCCTAAGTCCAAGAGCTGGAGGTTGCTGTGAGCTGTGATACCACAGTACTCTACCAAGGGCAACAAAGTGAGACTCTGTCTCAAAAAAAAAAAAAAATACTTTCTGGGGAATTATTTCAAATATTTGTCTGAGGCAGGTTGCAGATACAAAATTTCATTTCTCAAATTCAGGAAACCAATGTGGGACATGCTTTAGATGAAGATGGAGTTGGTGGACCCTACACCATTTTTGTTCCAAGTAATAAAGCACTGAATAAGATGGGCAGCACTCTCGATTACCTCCTTTCTCCAGAGGTACTCTACCCTACTTACTCTGATGACATTGTTTCAGGCTCATTGTCTCAGTCTGTGTCCATATAAGCTTTGACTAAACTAGGGCTAGCAAATAAGCAGCACATGTATCATTACCTGTCCTCCTACAACCAAGGCAGACATCACTAATCAATCACAACATTCTGGAACTAAGTCCAAATGTGGCTTTAGTCTTCTCAACAGAATTCCAAGTAGGTACGATCAGTCAGTTAGACTTGACACAGGAAATGAAATCTATTTGCAAACCCACGTCTAAATGATTGGTTTGATTTGTACTGGCTTTTCTAAATTTCCTAGTAGTAAAATCAACATTTTCATTTTAAGTTCCCTACAACTATAAAACCTCCTAGAGAATGAAAACTAAACTAGGCCAGGCCTTGACTAAGCTTTACGAGTAAATAATGTTATTTTTAAATGCTCTAGCCTTTTTTTCTTCTATGCTTTCATCTCTCTTCACAATATCATAGGCCTTTAATTCTTTTAAATTCCCTCTACAAAAGGAGATTATTGTCTTCTTCATGCTAGGATATAAATGAATGAAACCATTTAAAGTGTTTCCTCTCCCAGAAATAACAACCTTAACATGAAGAGAAGGAGAGATAATTTTGGAATGTTGTTTATTAGACCATCAAATAATAGAATTACACAAAGGACCACAAGGTTCTTCCAGTGCCCTAAAGTCATGCCACCATCTTGGTAATAGAGCAAGATTCCGTATGACTTCATACAGATCAATGTTAATTATGCAGAATGGGGGGCTGGGGAAATGTCAAAATCCTTCAAGATATTGATTCCCAAACTTTCACATTGTCAGGAATCATCCTGGAACTTGTTAATAGGCAGACTCGAAAGCCCTACCCCAGACATTGTGATTTAATGGTGCCAGAATGAGCCTAGAAATAGATCAGCTGTTAAACACCAACTTCCTAACTCAGGTAGTCCCAAGCTACACTATTTTGGAGATTCTAACACCGGTTACCTGTTTGTTCTAGGGGTTCACATGAATATATTCCTTTCTAGAATACTTTTGGGTTTCTATAAGGATATCTTGCTTTCAAAAAATTTTGAATTGGTATAAAGTTATCAAGAAGATAAATCAGAACGTACTGTCTTACATTGCAAACGGATGTTCAAACTCTGAAAGGATTTGCTACAGGTTTCCAATAAAAAAGCCAATGTCCCAGAGTCCTCCAAAATGGGATATTACTGTTAAAATATGAATTATACTCAAATGTTCTGAAACCTAGCTATTGCAGAAAGGTGATACCTACCTATTGCAGAAAAGCTGTTATACCTCTCTTTAGAGTTCACATTCCTGTGTCAAGTGAGCTAAAAAAAGCAATTTTTCTCCCCTGGGAAAGTATTAAAATCCTGAGATTATATGGTCTCCCTGAACACATAGCTTCTAATTTGATGCAGATTTTTTAAAATAATAATAATAAAGGAGTTAGCAGACACTAATCAGGTATACTTAAAATTACAATAAAACACTTTAGCTAAAATGGAGGAAAAAATCCACTTCCTTGCTTTTTTGTCAAGCATATTTGTTCAGAAAACTCTCTTCTACCTTTTAACTCCTGAAGATGGCTCATTCAGGCTTTCAGTTTGTGTATTACCTCTTCTCAGATCTGTTTGGTGAGATCTCATTGGTAACTGGAAATTAGCCTTTGGTAAGAATATTTACACCACAGGAAGTGGCGAGCTGCTGGCTCTCAATCATGTTTCCCTCAAACACTGTATTTTTCTGCCTGCAAAGAATATAAAATTTCAGGTCTCTTCGTCCTGAGTTAAAAATTGCTTTTCTACCTCAATGTCTAGGTGAGACCAGAACAACCATACCTGCCTTTTTCTCAGATACAGAGCCTGTGTGGGTTAAAATTTCTCAACCTGCAGGAAGTGTTTTCCCTCTCCAGCTTTCTTAATAAGCATCCTGTAGCTTTATCCTCAAGGAACAAACTCAGCTGGAAACAGGAAATGGAAAATAAACTGGTTTCATCAGAAGAGGGGTTTCTAAATCTGACTTTGAAACGCCATGTTTCCTTTCCAGCCTATCTTTCTACTTTTTCCTGAAGCAAAATATTGGTCTGGAAATTAACACATCCTGTCAGAGACCAGAACTCTGATTTTAAGCCCCATTTTATAGTGTCATCACTGACCTAGACAGAAATCAAAGCAAACAGAGCCAGAGACTAGCCCTTAATAGTTCACACATAACTTGTAAATAAAATGGGAAAAGGGAGGCAGATTCACAGTGTTGAAGGTCATGTTAACAACATGGTAGAAAAACTCTTCTTCTGCCTCTGGCACCCAAGGACTTGTATTTTTGTTGTTGTTGTTTATCTAAAACAGTAGGCAGGAAGTTAAGTGTCTTCATAAAGAAAAGACTTCACTTCAACAGCAGCAGTATCTGGACACATATCCTGTTGATCTGAACCATAGTGGGGTGGATTCTACCCCACCAGGGGCCAGATAAGCTTGCAGGCGCACACAGTGGTGGAAGTGATTCTGATTAATTCCTTGGTCTCTTTCAAAGACCCTGATAAGGTTGTCTCTCCCTTATGGACAGGATTTGACACCAATTAATTCTTGGGGCTTTAGAGGTAGATTATCTAGCTGATAAATGCTTTCCTGTGGAAGCAGAGGGCCGGAAAGGATCCACAGTAGTCTCTCTCTCTATTTTGCAGGCAAAAACTAAGATCCCAGAGTTAAGTGACTTGCTCAAAGTCACACACCAGCAGAGTCAAAACCAGAGCTCATCCCAGGACCCCTCCCCAACTCCTTGAAATATTTTTTGCACGAATGTTTACTGAGAGCCTAAAGTGTGCCTCATGCTATGCTGGCTGGGGACATGATAATTAACAAGCCAGACAGGCCCAGCCCCTGCCTCAGGAGTTTGCAGTCTAGTTTGCTCTGACATTTCCCAACAGTTACTCTTTGTCCCACCCCTTCTGCCACTGAGCCTAGAAGCATGCAATAACATTGCTTCTACATGTGAGTCCCAACATCTGAATACCATGGAGTAGCTCCAAGGGGAAGCTGAGACCCAGAGGCCAGGTAACTTGCACAGGGTCAAATAGCAACAGAATAAGGGCTACAGAATCCATCACTTCCAAGGCCAGCTAACTGGTAGTCAACATCCACATTCTTACAGATTACCCTGCCCTGCACAGAAAGCTATTGACTTATAGATATGGTGGCCATTTAATTTATCATCCATACCAGAGCACTTTTGGAACTTGTCTATAGAATGATCAACCTCTTGGGATGTTACCAGGATCTTGATCTGTGATCCTTCACCTTTCCAAACCAGAGGGACTATGGCTGTGCCACTTAAGGGCTTTGGGGCTTGTATCACAACTCTGACTCTGCTAGGAGATTACAGACACATAGCACCAGACCCCTATGGCCACTGCCTTCTTTCCCAAAATATAGCAGTCACCAGGCTTCTGGGCTCTGCAGCCTTTCTCCAGGGACTCCCTGTCCTGTCTACAGTCTAAGAGAGTTAGAAAATCCAGAATGTAGCCTTAGATAGTCAGAGGGACTGAGAACCAAGGCTAATTCTTAAGCTCATGTCACATATAGGTTTGTAACCTTGGCCATGTCTTTGCAACTGTGTGTTAACAAACCTAAAATGGGTCAATAGTAGTTGCTACCTCACAGGGGTGTTGAAGAAATTAAATGCAATGTGTACATTATGTGTTCACAATACCTTCTTTCTAAGAGTGGGAATTTAGTGAATGTTAGTTGTTTTGGGATTTTTCTCACCCTAGATTTCCAAATAAAGAGACTAGGGTCATTTATTTTTCTTGATTACATGTCCAAAGTCAAGAGGGAGAATGTTGTGCATTCATCATTGACTAAAGTATTTTGATTCCTTTATAGGGATCTCGAAAGCTTCTGGAACTTGTCAGATACCACATTGTCCCATTTATCCAGGTAGGCCCTAGTTTTTCTGCCTCTACTTTCCCCCCTGCTTTCAAGATAACACATGTGAATTTCAACATTTTGATGCCAAAAAAATTTGTGACATTTGTTCTTTTTCTGTAGCTCTGAGGAAACCCTCAGCTATAAATAATGAGTCTGTTATCAGAGAGATCTTCAAAGCCATAAAACTCATGACATCAAAGTCCCCATTATTTATTTAAGGCTATTTTTTCCAGGGAGGACATTAGGAACTCAGGATTCGGCTGGGCAAGGTGGCACAGACCTATGATACTAGCACTCTGGGAGGCCAAGGCAGGTGAATTGCTTAAGCTCAGGAGTTCAAAACCTACCTGAGCAAGAGCGAGACCCCCATCTCTACTAAAAAAAAAAAAAAACTAGCCAGGTATAGTGGCACCTGGCACCTGGAGTCCCACCTACTCAGGAGACTGAGGCAAGAGGATGGCTTGAGCCTAAGAGTTTGAACTTGCTGTGAGCATGATGCCATGGCACTACCCAGGGAGGCAGAGTTAGTCTCTGTCTCAAAAAAAAAAAAAAAGAAGAAGAAGAACTCAGGATTCAGTCAGTGGCCCCAAACCTCTGTTCATTTTTTTCTTCTTGTTGTAGCTTGAAGTGGCCACTCTCACCTCAGCCCCTCGCATTCGGAGCATGGCCAACCAGATCATACAGTTTAATACCACTGACAACGTAAGTGAACACCAACCCCTGCTGTGGTTTGCGCTGATGATGACTATTCATCAGGTTGTCCTGCCTCCACGCTACCCACAGGCTTAAAGCTTTATCTCACTCATTTGTCCCTTCTTTCAGCAAATATCTGCTGAGCCATTCTACATGTGAGAGTCCACACATGATGCAAGGGAGAAAGCTGTGAAAAAGACAGACACACCCAGCAGAGAAAATGGACCTTAAACAGCTCATTAGGCAATCAGCTAATTATTTAATTGCGATTGTAATGAGTGCCCCTCCCCTGAAGGGGCTGTGAAAGCACCTAAAGGAGGAGTCTAAGAAAGTCTAGAGGTCAAGACATCCTCAGCGAAGAGGGGAGAACTTGGTCAGGCTTTGCAGGATAAGCAAAGTGAACTTGGGCCCAAGTGAATAGAAGAGAGTTCCGGGCAGAAAGGGGAGCATGTGCAAAGGCCCTGAGGTGTGAGGGAACCTGACTTATTTTTTTTTCTGTGTGCCAATAAAACTTTATTTATAAATATTGAATTTTAAATTTCATATCACACAACATGTCATATCATTTTATTTGTTTTGAACATTTTTCTTTTTTCTATTGTTTAGGATTCATTAAGGGTGCAAAGAATTAGGTTACACTGATTGCATTTGTTAGGTAAAGTCCCTCTTATAATTGTGTCCTGCCCCCAAGAGGTGTGCCATACACCGTGACCCCCAATCCTCCACCGTCCTCCTCTCTCCTGTCTGCCCACTCCCTCATTCCCCCCACCCCCATTAGATCATCTACTGCCTTCATATTAGAATCGAGTACATTGGATTCTTGCTTCTCCATTCTCGTGATGCTTTACTAAGAATAATGTGTTCCAACTCAATCCAGGTTAATACAAAAGAAGTCAAGTCTCCATCTTTTTTAGTGGCTGAATAGTATTCCATGGTATACATATACCACAACTTGTTAATCCATTTCTGGGTTGGTAGGCCTTTCGGCTGTTTCCACAATTTGGTGATTATAAATTGAGCTGTGGTAAACAGTCTAGTGCAAATGGCCTTATGATAAAATGATTTTTTTTTTATTCTAGGTAGATACCTAGTAGTGGGATTGCAGGATCAAATGAGAGGTCTAATTTGAGTTCTTTGAGCATTCTCCATACTTCCTTCCAAAAAGGTTGTATTAGTTTGCCCTCCCACCAACAGTGTAAACGTGTTCCCTTCACTCCACATTCACACAAGCACCTGCAGCTTTGAGAAATCAACAACAAAAAAAAAGAGCCAAAAATCCCATCTATCACTGGACAAGAGACATGAATAGAACCTTCTCTGCTGAAGACAGACGAATGGGTAACAAGCATATGAAAAAATGCTCATTGTCCCTAATCATCAGAGAAATGCAAATCAGAACCACCCTGAGATATCACCTAACCCCTGAGAATAGAACATGACTTATTGTAAGAACTCAAAGAAGGCAGCAATATTCAGCTCACTCTCTAGGGATGTAACATCAGCAGCACTCCGGCAGCACAGAAATGATGCCTCCTGTTGAATCCCTGTGGATGGTGATGGTGGTGATCTCATCCTTCCATCAGGTATCTGCTTAGTGCCTACTGTGTACCAGGCACCATTCTAGGTCTTAAAGCCAGACCAGTGAATAAAATAGACAAAAGTCCTTGGTTACATGGAATTTCTATTTTAGTAAGTAGGGGGATAGTCACGCTAAATGAATAAAATACTTCATATATTAGAGAGTAGTGAGTACTAAGGAGAAAAAGAGCTAAGCAGGGAAGGGCCATGGATGATGGGGAAGGGCTGGCATCTTAGATAAGGTGCCAAAGAAGTGGCCATGGAGAAGGAAACATCTGAGCAAAGACCTGAAGGAAATGGGGGAACAAGCAGTGTGACTAGCCATGGAAAGGGCATTCCAGAGAGACAAAGCAGTCGGGGCAGAGGCACAGAGCAAGCAGCACGCCTGAGCTGTTTGAGGAATAGCAAAGATGGTGTGGCTGGAACAGGGAGCCCAAAAGGGAGAGAGAGAGAGAGAGCAGGCCAGGCACCAGGAGGGAGGGGGAGGGGGCAGGAGGAGGGAGGGGGAGGGGGGAAGGCCCCAGGACTGGGAGGTCAGGCTAAGGGTGCAGGCCCTTCCTTCACAAGACATGAGGGGCAATTGGAGGATTTTGAGCAGAGGAATAACATGATCAGACACACATTTTGAAAGGCTGTTTTGGAGATTTCATTCGATTGCAATAATCCAGAAAATGACGGTGACCCAGGCCAGGGACGCAGTAAGAAGTAGCTGAATTCTGAATGTATTTAGAAGGTAGAGACAGTAGAATTTGCTGATGCTGATGGACTGGATGGGGGAGTCCTCATCCTGGGAGTCCTCAGATGAAGCCTGGAGGACTCCCAGGTTTTGACTTGAGCAACCGAAAGGATGAAGTTGCCGTTAGTACCCCAGGGGGAGCAGGATGGGGGATGGGAGAGGGGATGGAGATCAGAAACCTTTGCCCCTTGGCTCATTTGCTGCTTCCTCCACTGGAACACAAGTGGGAACCTGTCTGTCTTTTCACTGATGTGCCCCCATACCTAAGGTAGAGATAATTCAAGTCAGTAAATGTATTGGAGTGAATCAATCAATCCCTACTTCGCCACAGAAAGGCAAGACAATTTGCCCCACGTCTCACAGCAAACACGTTGTAGCTGGAATCATTATAATCATGCCTCTTCCCCAGCCCCCAGCCTGCAGGCACCATTTCTGCAGGGACATTGTTGCCTGGTGTTTGTCTAACAGATTCAGTCTTTCTCTGTCAGCCAAACCCTTCTGACGCAGCCACTTTCCCTCCAGTGAAAAGTTAAGTGGCCTTGAGGACTTTTTAATGAATTACCACCATTCAGATCTTCCTGGAGGGTCACTGGCACTCCTGAAGCACAGAACAAAGTCTGTCATTGCTTCTTTCCAGGGACAGATTCTGGCCAATGATGTGGCAATGGAAGAAACGGAGGTTGCTGCCAAAAATGGCCGAATTTACACACTAGCCGGAGTTCTCATTCCCCCATCCATCGTGCCAATCCTGCCCCACCGATGTGATGAGACCCACGTGGAAATGAAACTGGTAAGAGAATGAGGAGAATAAATGAGGGCCCCCAACAGCCCCTCACAGCGATGATGTTCCACTCCTCACAATTCAGAGAAAGTCCTGACAGAAGTTTACCACAGAAGTTCTGTCTCATGAACCTTGTACCAAAGAATTGCAGAGAATTTTTGCAATGAAAGATGTTACCCAAGAGTCTTAGCTTCCCAGGGCGGCCATGACACATTGCCACGGATGGAGGGGCTTAACACAACAGGGATATATTCTCTCAGAGCTCTGAAGGCCAGAAACCAGCAGAACTGTGCTCCCTCTGAAGGCTCCAGGGAAGAAGCCTTTCTTCCCTTTTCCTGGCTTCTGATGGCTCCAACAATCCTTGGCACTCCTTGGCTTGAAGCTACATGGCTGCAGCCTCTGTCTCTGTCTCCACATGTCCTTTGTCTCCGAGAGTGTCTCTACGGCCTGTGGACAGGCTGGCCCTGAAAGAGGGAGAGGAAAGGACTGCTCCAAGCAGGCTCAGCTCTTTCTCCCAACATCCCCCTAAATCCCAGTATTTACTCTGCTCCTTTCCCGGGAGTGGCTGGAAGGAGACTGGAGCGTGGCCATGGTGCAGCTCCCTTCACAGGGAAGGAAGACACGCCTGGGATGAGGACACACGGACTCACCTAATGTCTTTCCTTCCAGGGCACTTGCGTGAGCTGTTCCCTACGGTCCCGGAGCAAATGTCCTGCTAACTCACATCCCACGGTGAGTGTGGCAGCTTCACGAAACCATAAATCACCCCAGCAACCCCACTGGCTTCTCGGCTTTTCCACCTTCCTTCTTTAAAAAATATTCATTGCTAATGAGATTGGCTTTTAGCCTATTATATGAAGGGATGGTGGAAAGAGAACTCTCAGATCTGTGTTTGAATCCTGTTCACTGACCTTCAGTGAGCTGTTCAACCTTTTTACTCTATTTTTTTAATCTAAAACTAATAACAATAAAGACAACAACACAAAGATTGGCATTGATAAAAACCCAAGCACAATTCCTAAATCAAGTAGCCACTCAGTTCCTCTCTACGTTTCCCCCTCTTAAATAAAATCTGATATTTGTATTTGCTCTTCCCAAGCATAATTCTGAAGAGAAACATCAGGAAAATGATACTGGGAATATTAAAAACTTAAGTTTGATTGAATTCTGTACATGTTTTTTTTGAGGATTACTCGTAATATGTTAGACATAGTCCTTGGTTCCAGGGCATAGGGATGAATAAGAAACAGTGGAGTATTTTTTTTTTTTTTTTTTGCTTTTTTTTTTGAGACAGAGCCTCAAGCTGTCACCCTGGATAGAGTGCCGTGACATCACAGCTCCCAGCAACCTCCAGTTCCTGGGCTCAAGCGAGTCTCCTGCCTCCACCTCCCAAGTAGCTGGGACTACAGGCGCCTGCCACTATGCCTGGCCATCATTGGTTGGTTGCAGCCATCATTGTTGTTTGGTGGGCCAGGGCTGGATTCGAACCCGCCAGCTCAGGTGTACATGGCTGGCACGTTAGCCCGTTGAGCCACTGGCGCCGAGCCTTTTTTTTTGCTTTGATCATGAGAAGCTCCATTTAAAAAGAAAAACAGGTACAGGTAAAACTTACTAAATGCAGAATACAAATGTCTTCATACAATAACTAAGAAAATGCCATGAAGGTTATGTTAAACAGTTTGATGAAAATATTTCAGATTGTACATGAAACCAGCACATTGTACCCCTTGATTGCACTAATGTACACAGCTATGATTTAATAATTAAAAAAAATAAATAAAAATAATTAAAAGAAAAAAATAAATAGAAAAACAGGCTTGGCACCCATAGCACAGTGGTTACAGCACCAGCCACATGTACCGAGGCTAGCGGGTTCTAACCCAGCCTGGGCCAGCTAAACTACAATGACAACTGCAACAACAACAAAAAAAATAGCTGGGCATTGTGGTAGGCCCCTGTAGTCCCAGCTACTTGGGATGGGAGGCTGAGGCAAGAGAATCGCTTAAGCCCAAGAGTTTGAGGTTGTTGAGAGCTGTGACGCCATGGCACTCTACCGAGGATGACATAATGAGACTCTGTCTCAAAAAATAAAAAAATTTTAAAAATTAAATAAAATAAAAAGGGAAACAGACAGTTGTGCAACAACTTTTACACTTTCTATGCTAAGTGATCTGTTGGTAGCAAAAAGCAAAGTGTTCGAAGGTAAAAATAATGATGGAAATTTCTACCTGTGAGTTCATTATAAGAAAGAACTTTCCAAGCAGATGTTTCCATAAATGCTTGATTAGATGAGTATGGAAAGTGACGAGCTCTTCAACGTGCAGTGTTTAATAAAGCAAAGCACCAAGTAGCAGGTGCATTAAACAGGTGTCTGGATGTTCACTGTGCTTCCTGGCGCCATCAGCACTGAGTCCTGCAGGATGCGTCAGCCAAGGGGTGTGAGAGGGAGGAGAAGAGGAAATCTTGTTGGCGAGTATCACAGTACATGTTGGGTGCCACTTGGGCTAGATATATTATTATCATAACCAATGACGATTGGGGAACTAAGCAACAAAACAAAATACCTTGCACAAGGTCACACTGGTGACATGTGGCAGAGCCCTGGTTTGCTGTCTGTGTTGAGCCACCATCCTAGATTTAGTAGGAGCCAAAAGAACCCTCCACTCGCTCCTCCCACAATCCCGTGATCCACCCCTGGTTAATTACCCTGAGACCCAACAGGGGACTGTAACATTCCCCTCTCAGTGACCCCAGAATTCCTTTATATATCTAAGATTTTAGGATTTCACCCCCTGGGAAGATCTCATTTGTCTCTTCTTGAGCTGGAACCTAAGAGGAAGGGGTAAGCTTGACGTGAATATTTATCTAACACAAAATTTGAGGCAGGTACTAGACTCGTATGAAAACTTGGTTTCAGTGTTACTGTCCCATTGCACAGACTAGGCAGCTCAGGCCCAAAGAGACCACGTGATTTGCCTATGATCCTAAAACCAACAGGTAATAAGACTCATTCTCTGGACCTTATGCTTGCAGTGTTTCCTAGTGGGGGAAATGATTTAACCTGTCTGGGTTTCAGTTTCCCTATCTGTAAAAATGGCATGAAAAACATTTGTGTAGAGTTGGAGATTGATGAAGCTGTATGTGCCATATAGTATGTGCCATGTGTCTGGCCCATAGTAAGTTCCCATAGTGGTAGTTCTAGATAGTTATGATTTAGCACCAGTGGTTGGAGTATAGACAGGTGCATTTTAATCTGCCCCACTCCTAAGAGAAAAATTAAACTATTACTGTTACATTAGATGGGTCATTCCACAATATATAGATAGGAGGAGCTTTGGGAATGGCTGTCAATCAGAAGGGGAGGATGGGCCACATCCAGGATGAACAGAAAGTGTTTCTGGACCAATTAGAGATGTCTGCCATGGCATGAGAGGGGCATACAGGTGCACGAGCCATGGAAGGTGCAGACCCTGGCCTATATCCTATCGATGAGGAATCAGGCCTAAAGAGAGGGCCCAAGCTCTGACTTGGACCAGAAGCCCCAGTGTGGTCCAGCATCCTCTGCTCAGGGTATATATAGGTGCCAAGCGATACCCAGAGGACCGTGAAAGGCAGCCTCACTTTCCTGGTTTTCTTCCAGCCACTCTTCACACAGAGATGTGTCTACAGGAGCATATTAAGGAGGCTGAAGACTGGCTGTGCCCAGTACTGTAATGCCACCGTGAAGGTGAGGACTGTGTGGCCAAGGGACGGGCCCCGGCCAAGCAGAGCAAGGGCCATGCTGTCAGGCTCTAGTCTGCATGGTCACAGTGGCCCGAGGGGCACTGGCGTCATCTCTCTGCAGGGGAACTGAAGGGAGGATTCTCTACTTGGTGGCCAGGCAGCCCCCTTCCCAGCATCATACCTCCCCGTGGTGACACAGAGCCCACTCTCTGCCCATGGGTGCTCCCACCTGCCTCTCCCCTCATTCCACCCTTGACATTCCCTTCCTCATCGTGCTCTTTAGATCCCCTGGGCTGACTCGTCTTCCCAGCCTCCACTCACTGTCCCTGCCTCTGTCCTCAATCCATGGTGGCCTCCCCAGGTTCCCCTCCTGCCACCACTGTAATAATGTACTTGGTTCTCCCAGTGCTCACCAGCACTTGCCGTCCTCTAAAATGACCTTCTTTTATTTATTTATTTATTTATTTTGGTGGTTCATTCACTTATTCTCTGTTCCCTGACTTAGAACATTGGCTCCATAAATGCTCGAAGTTTCATCTGTCTTCTTTGCTACAGGCTTAGAGCCAGGCTGGCAGCCATGAGAGGTGCTCAGTAGATTTGTGGTGACCAGATGGCTGAGTACTAGAGGACTAGCCACAATCACTGAAAAGGGCCAATATGGTTTATTACAACAATGGAAATTAAAATATGCCCCCTTTGAGGAACTGGAGTTCTGCTTGGGGTTTCAAAGTGCAACATGCATTTTGTTTCTCAGATACCAAAATGCTGCAAAGGCTTCTATGGGCCCGACTGCAGCCAATGTCCAGGAGGCTTCTCCAATCCATGCTCGGGAAATGGACAGGTGAGAAGGCCAGTTCACAATGCACGCTTTTCACACAATGAATGCTGAAGGCTGACCTTTCTTAAGTCGAGTCAAATAACAATTGTTAAAGGGCTGGGTGCAGTAGCACTCTGGGAGGCCAAGGCAGGTAGATTGCCTGAGCTCATGAGTTTGAGACCAGCCTGAGCCAGAGAGAGACCTCTTCTCTAAAAACAGCCAGGCGTTGTGGTGGGCATCTATAATCCCAGCTACCTGGGAAGCTGAGGCAAGAGAATCACTTGAGCCCAAGAGTTTGAGGTTGCTGTGAGCTATGATGCCACTCTACCAAAGGGCAACAAAGTGAGACTCTGTTTCAAAAAAAAACAATTTTTAAAGCTGCTAAACCAGTCTAGTGCAAATGTCCTTATGATAAAATGATATTTTTTTTCTGGGTAGATGCCTAGTAACAGGATTTCAGGCTCAAATGAGGAGGTCTAATTTGAATTCTTTGAGGTTGTATGAGTTTGCAGTCCCACCAGCAATGTAAAAATGTTCCCTTCTCTCCACATCCACGCCAGCATCTGCAGCTTTAAGAATTTGTGGGTGGGCTCCTACTTCATGGGCACAGTGTTAGGGTGTATGTCACACCTCTTGGGGGCAGGACACAATTATAAGAGGGACTTTACCTAACAAATGCAAACTTTGTAACCTAATTCTTTGTACCTTCAATTAACCTGAAACAATAAAAAAAAAAAAAACTGCTAAACCAAAGAATGATACAATGCTGGCCACTATTCCCAGAAAATAAAAGAAACCAATCAGTTACCACAAGAACAGAAAGTGTGTACAATAGAAGGAACTCGGTCTTGGGAATGGAAAGATGGAAGGGAGAGGGTCCAGTGATGTTGCTTCTGGACTCTTCTTACCTACTGCCAAGGCAGGACCTTGGTGACTCTGGACATCACCTCTACCATGGGAGATAGAAAGGTTGACCAGCATTGGCCTCTAAGACCCCTTCCAAGACTAAGATTTTATGGTAGTCAAAAATATTTTTTTTTAAAAAAAAGCACTGTCCAATGATTGCTATTGAACCTGTCTGCAAAACCTAGTGAAATGATGAGGCCAAAACTTAACTCATCAGGCTTGGAGGCCGAAGCTAAACCAGCAAAGGTAAAAGTAGTGGTAATTCAGAGGGGGAAATTAGAGATCTGTGCATTTAATAAACCTGCATCTAAAATACATTTCTTTCAAGGAGAAAGAAAATCCTATACAGCCATAAGTGGGGACACCGTGCCTTAAAGGAGGACAGGGAGAGGCCGGTCTAAAGACTGGCCAAGGAAAGACAGCTGTACCCAACTCTGACGCACGTCGGTCAGTGCGAACCTAGCCTTGGCTGGGCCGGCAGGGTGGGAGGAAATATGTTTAGCCCTGAACAGAGAAAATACTGCAGTTTGGAGTCACAGAGCTAAGTGAGAATGTACAGAGAGAAAGGCGGGTCACTCATTCTGAAGGCCTCTGTCTTATCACTTATTCTGTACGCATCTCTTGGAGGTTCCTGGTTCCCCATCACAACCCACCCTTCAGTGACTTCTCTTAAAGTACTAAATCCTGGCTCAGGGTCCCCAAGCTGGTCACTGTTGTAGCAGCCTTCCCAAGACTGCTGCCCACAAGGGGTCCCAAAGAGCCATTTCAAGTGAGATTGAACCTGACCTCGAATGAAAACATCTAGACAAACTCTTCCTCACAGACCTGTGCCCTAACAGCCCACGGGGCCTGTCTTTGCTCCCAGTGTGCAGACGGCCTCGGCGGCAATGGGACGTGCATTTGTGAGGATGGCTTCCAAGGCTCACAGTGTCAGTTCTGCTCCGATCCCAATAAATACGGACCTCGGTGTGGCAAAAGTAAGTGATGCTTCTGGAGCTCCCTTCCACTCCTATGCCAGGGTCCCCCTTGTACCAGTGCAGGCTGCTGGGTGTCTTGTGACCCCTTTGCTTGGGGTCGCCATCATTGCAGGGTGTTTTTTACACTGTGATTCTAACACTTCAGCCTATGCCAGAGGGTCATACTCGCAGAGTTTCTGAAGAGAGTGGGTTCTGGATCAAGAGACAGGTTCACTCCCTACCTTTCAAGCAGACCTCTTCCAGTGGCTCCTCCATCCGCTACTCCCTCTTGCCTCCATTGGGCAAGTCTTCATACCCCTCTGTGCCTCAGTTTCTTTATCTTAAAACAGGTGAAGATAATAATAGTAACTGCCTCAGGAGTTAGGACAAGTTTACTGGAAGGCACTTGCCCTAGAACAACACTTAGCACATAGTACGTGCCATAAGTATCCCAGCTACAACCTACTGTTCTAAGCTCAGTGACAAAAATATCAAGAAGCTTGTCAAGGCCAGGCACGGGGCAGGACCCCATCGCTACTAAAAACAGAGAAACTAGCCAAGCCTGGTAGTGCTCACCTATATTGCCAGCTACTTGGAGGCTGAGGCAAGAGAATCACTTAAGCCCAAGAATTTGAGGTCGCTGTGAGCTAGAATAACGCCACAGCACTCTACCCAGGGTGGCAGAGTGAGACTCCTCCCCCACAAAAAAGAAGCTTGTCAAACATGGAAAAAGTTCCACAACAATAGGGATGGGGGTCAAATGCACTTATGTAGTCTTAGGAAATAAGTCCTTTAAAAGGATATCCTGTGCATATTTCAGTATATATTTATATTTTACATATTTCTAAGCAAAGATTAGGACTTGATGATAAGGTCAAACTAGTATTTCAGAGCTCGCTGTGGAATCAGACCTATCTGAACTTAAAGCCCCACTCTGTAACCTACTGACTATATGATCTTAGAAAAAGTTCAATTTGTCCATCTATAAAATGAAGACAATATTGGCACTTACTTTAGAGGTTTTTGACAGGAGGTTAGACCATAATTTGGGACTTTTACCACAGAGCTTGCACCCAGATTGTACTCAATAAACAAAACTGCTGTTACTATTATTGCTACTAACTCTGCACATTCGTGACAAAACACACACCCGTCCCCTCTCTCACCTTATTTGACCCTCACAGTGACCACCCAAGATGGGCAGAGAACAGCAAAGTCCAGGCTACAGAATCCTATTCCAGTGTTCTTTTTGCCAAATTGGATGCCTGAGGGGAAAAACCAAAACTAGGGGTTTATTCTAATAGCTGACAACATTGGCATTTGTCTGAGGCCGGTGGGACAGGTTGCTGAGGCTGGAGGAGGGTGGAGTGGCAGCTCTCCTGCCTCTCATCCCAGGCCTGTGGCTGTCCACAACACATGCATGGGTCTTGCTCCTTGGAAAACAAGCCCTGATTACTTAGAATTGTATAAAGATTTTGGGAGATAAAAACAGCTATAGTTTTCCAGCCCCCTTTCTTTTTCCTGGATGTTGGCTCCAAGCACCTCCACCAATTCCTCTCCATCAGCCCCCTAAGGTTAGATCCCCCGATTCCTTCACTTCTGGTTGTATTTCAGGGCTCAGAATCCTTCCCACCTTCCTCTGAAAATCTCCGTAGCTTCCTTTTTGGCTCCCATGTGCACAGAAGCCTGAGTCGAAAGAGCCGGCTCCCACTGCAATTTTTCAAGATCTATCATCAAAAGGAAATTAAGCAGCTAAAATAGTAACAGGGGCCTGGAACGACAGTTAATACAATGATCTGCTGTGTTCACGTGCAGTCCCTGACAGAAAGGGGCTTGGAAGGCAGCACCTGTGGCTCAGTGAGTAGGGCGCCGGCCCCATATACCGAGGGTGGCAGGTTCAAACCCGGCCCCGGCCAAACTGCAACAAAAAAATAGCCAGGCATTGTGGTGGACGCCTGTGGTCCCAGCTAGTTGGGAGGCTGAGGCAAGAGAATCACCTAAGCCCAAGAGCTGAAGGTTGCTGTGAGCTGTGATGCCACAGCACTCTACCCAGGGCAACAAAGTAAGACTTTGTCTCTAAAAAAAAAAGAAAGAAAGAAATGGGCTTGGAAGCCCAGGTTCAAGTCTCTGCTTGGGGTCCTCACAGCAAGTGGAAATTTCCCTTACCTCCCTGAGCCTCAGTTTCTTCATCTAAAAAACAGGAATAATATAAGTTCCATCTTCTGGGACTGGTAACTGTTAATGAGATGGTAGGTGTGAAAAGCCCCCAAAATCAGTCGCCCAAATCTTGCCCTTTGGTTCTCCTTGGTCGGCTGTGATGGAGTAGTGAGCACACGAGGGCTCTGCCAGCATGAGAAATCACTCCTATTGACATCAGAATAGTTCATGGAAGGTGAGAGATCTCCAGGCTAAACTGTCTAACAGGAAAGTAGTTGAAAATTGAGTTCCTTGGCCTTTTTCACAGCACCTTACCCACCCTGACACCCCTTCACACACACTTCAAAGCAGCCCCAACACCTCATTCTTCTTTTTTTTTTTTTTTTTGAGACAGAGCCTCAAGCTGTTGCCCTAGGTAGAGTGCCGTGGCATCACTGCTCACAGCAAAATCCAACTCTTGGGCTTAAGCGATTCTCTTGCCTCAGCCTCCCAAGTAGCTGGGACCACAGGCACCCGCCACAATGCCCGGCTATGTTTTGGTTGCAGCCATCATTGTTGTTTGGCAGGCCCGGGCTGGATTTGAACCTGCCAGCTCAGGTGTATGTGGCTGGCACCTTAGCCATGTGAGCCACAGGCACCCAGCTGAGTCTGTGATTTTTCAACCGGTGGGCCATGGCCTACTGGGGATCAGCAAGAGGATCTTAGGTGTGCCACAAAACTTTTTAAAGATCATTAATCAAATTATTTTTGAAAGAAGCGCGAAGCACAGTCAATATATTCTTTTTCATCTTCCTTTCTTTTTTTGATCAACATAATTTAAGTGTGCCGTGGAAGTTCAACAATAGCTTTAAGTGTGCCGTGAGATTAAAAAAGGGTTGAAAATCCACTGTCCTGGGTGGGAAAGTCACCAAGGGCCACCCAGGCACTCTGAGAAACACTTGAGATCCTGAAAAGCAGCAGCAGGAGCTGTCCCCAACTTAGTGTCCAGGCTCTGCTGTGACAAGAACAGGTGGGGGTGAGAGGAGGTGGTCGCTGTCCTCTGGGGAGCTCTGCCTCCATGCTCAGCTTGTCCCCAAGCCCTGATGTCCCTGTTCTTCTCTTTTAGAATGTCTGTGTGTTCACGGGACGTGCAATAACAGGATAGACAGTGACGGGGCCTGCCTGACTGGCACATGCAGAGACAGCTCTGCTGGGAGATTCTGTGACAAGCAGACATCAGCCTGTGGGCCCTACATCCAGTTCTGTCACATCCATGCCACCTGTGAATACAGCAATGGAACAGCCAGGTGGGTCTGGGAGGAGGGCTTTAATAATGCAAAGCCACTGTGTTACCTGCAGATAGAGCCAACCCATATCTCAGCTCTGTAAACTAAGGCCTGTTCTCTCCAGCAGGCAGTGTGGCTTTTGTGGAGAGAATCTCAATTTGCAGGGCTCCTTACTTTGAAGCTTACCAGCTGTGTGACCTGGAGCAAGTTACTTAACCTCTCTGAGCCTCACTTTCCTCATTAGAGCAATAAGGATGACGATATCTACCTTGGAGGGCAATCAGGAAGAGTAGAAGAATGAAATGAAAAAGCACCAGGGAAACACATTGTAGGTGCTTCTTCATGGAAACTAGGAGTAGAATTACTGAAGATTTGTTCATCAACTTTCCAACCTTAGAAAATGCCTTTACTTCCTAAAGCTGTTAATGATAGCTCCCCTGGTGAAGGCCATCTTTCAGGAAATTGGATCTTGAAGTGGTAGATCTAAATTTGTTTTCTTAATACTAACACCGGCGGTGGGTTTGGGAGAACAGGGGAAATACCAGAGGAAATTTTCCTCTCTGGGAATATCGGATTATTTGCTAACTCGTCTGCTGTAGGCTGCAGGCTACATGAGGCCAGAGACTGTCTTTTCTTTTCCATGGTTTACAATAGAATGCATTCCACTACAGTAAGAGCAGAATGCATTTTCCTGGCCAGATGAGGTGGCTCATGCCTGTAACCCTAGCACTCTGGGAGGCCTCGGCAAGTAGATTGCCTGAGCTCAGGAGTTCGAGACCAGCCTGAGCAAAGTGAGATCCCCATCTCTAAAAAATAGTAAAACTTGTGTGGCATTGTGTCAGGCCCCTATAGTCCCAGCTACTTGGGAGGCTGAAGCAAGAGGATCGTTTGAGCCCAAGAGTTTGAGGTTGCTGTGAGCTATAACGGCACAGCGCTCTACCAAGGGAGAGAGAGTGAGTCTCTGTCTCAAAAAAAAAGCATTTTCTTAAGGAGTTAGGAGCTACACCAGGCAAAACCACATGTAATCATAATTACCCTTGCAACCTCCTGAGTCCCCCACAGGGGACCATTGATACGGGTCTGTGTGTTCTGTAGCTCCTTATAGTCCCAGCTACTTGGGAGGCGGAGGCAGGAGACTTGCTTGAGTCCAGGAATTGGAGGTTGCTGTGAGCTCTGATGCCATAGAACTCTACCCAGGGGTGACAGCTTGAGGCTCTGTCTCAAAAAAACAAACAAACAAAAAAAAAAAAAGTAAGTCAAAACAGTTGGGCGGCGCCTGTGGCTCAAAGCTGTAGGGCACCGGCCCCATACGCTGGAGGTGGCGGGTTCAAACCCAGCCCCCGGGCAAAAACTGCAAAAAAAAAGAAAGTCAAAACAGTCTTGGAAGAGATCAACCTAGTTCTTCATTTGGGCACCAGGTGAGAGTTTAATTCCCCTAGGAAACCTGACACGTGAAAAATGCTTTTGTTAATTTTTGTGAAGCACATGACTGAATCACAGTAGAACATGGGGACACCATGTGTCCGCACGGGTCCCCACCACCTGTGACAGGGCACTCAGTAAGTACTGGTTAAACCCATCAGTGAATGAATGGCCCACGTTGAATAGTGAAAGTATCACTGTGGGACGTTTTGAGAGGAGTATCTAAAAGGGTGATGAGTCAGGAAACTGTCCGCTCACAGAATGAGCCACCTAAGGATGTCTCGTTTGAGGAAAAGAAATATATCTGAAGGACCAGAGAAGAGTCTCACCTGCCTGTCATTTTAAAATATTTTAAGATCTCTTACATAAACGAGAGGACAGAGCGGCTCATATCTAGCATGGAGCAGAAAGACGGCTGGGTATTGAGACTTTCGGACAGGAGGTGGGATGTGCCTATTTTCTAGATGCAGAAACAAAGTCCCCTGTGGTTAAGGGACTCGGGCAGGCTCCCACACACTGCTAAGGGGTGGGGCCTGGATTCCCAGCCAGGTGTGTCTGGCTGTAGACCCCAGAAGGACCCCTGACCACATTTCAACACTGGCTTCCTCCACCTGAGCAAACTGTCCCACCACCTGGTGGTGACTCGCTTCCCTCTGGCTGCCGGCCCTCTGCTGGGAGGGTGGTGCTTACATTTCAGGGGCTAATCGCACACACTTCTCTTTGCAGCTGTATCTGCAAAGCAGGATATGAAGGAGATGGAGTTATCTGTTCCAAGATGGACCCTTGCACGGGATTAACCCCTGGAAGCTGTAGCCGCAATGTGGGTGTCTGTCTTTATTTCCAAGCTGCCTGGTTTTTGTTGTTGTTGTTGTTGTTGTTGTTTTTAAAGAAATCCCAAGGAAAGGCATTCCAAAAGCCAGTGTCTGATCCCTTTTCATATGCGTGAAGCACTTGTGTTTGAACATTGAATTTTCACAATGGCTACTGGTACTTTCTAGGAGCCTCCACTTTTGAAGGTCAGATATGCGGGGGCTTGAGAAAACACCATGTAAGAATCAGATATTCAGACCGATAGTAACACATCTTGATTCAAACTTTACAGCTTACAAAGGACTTTAATGCACCTGATCTCATTTGCTTCTCCCACCAACCCAAGGAAGTCAATATCATTATCCCCATTTTACTATTAGAAAACACGCCTTGGGGAAGTTAAGTGAATTGCCCTAAATTCTATTGCTGTTATGGACACTGTCCAAATACACCATTGCTCTCGCTAATACCTTGGGAATGGCGCCACCGCCACCTGACCCCCCTCTCTTACCTACAGTTTGATAGCAGGTCCCCTTGCTTCCACTCCTGCCTGCCCACAGTGCGTTGTCCACCCGCAGCCAGAGTGACTTGAAGCAAATCAGATGGTGTTTCTCACAGGCTAAACCCTCCTGGGTAACTAACTTCCTCTGTTCCTGGGGATAAAATCCAGGAAGAGCTGCCTGGCCCCACCCACCTGAGTCCCCTTGGGCAAGGCTCGCTCCCCTCTCAGCCTCATCTCTACAACACATCTTGCACCTCACTGTCCTTCTCATGCTGCCTCCCCTTCAGCCTCCTGGCAGGGTCCTTCGGAGAGACCTGCCAGCTGGCATAGGGGTTAGGAGCTTGGGCCTCCACATTCACGCCTCTTTGAAGACACATGACCTTGGGCAACACCCAATTTATCTGTAAAATAGAGAGATAAGAGCAGTTCTTTCTCCAAGATGATCATTTGTACCTGCAAAACAATAAAAATAGTCCCTAGCTGACTCGGCACCCCTAGCACAGTGGTTATGGTGCCAGCCACCATAACCAGGGTGGTGGGTTCAAGCCCAGCCCCGGCCAGCTAAACAACAATGACAACTGCAACAAAAAAATATCCCGGCCTCTGGCAGGAGCTTGTAGTCCCAACTACTTGGGAAGTTGAGGCAGGAAAATCACTTAAGCCCAAGAGTTTGAGGTTGTTGTGAGCTGTGACCCCACAACACTCTACCAAGGGCAACATAGTGAGACTCTGTCTAAAAAAAAAAAAAAAACAGTCCCTGGATTAACATAAATAACATAGTTATGTTAGTGGTGGAGGCCATTAGCTGGGGCCAGCTCTGAGCAATCCTGCTGGTGAAACCATCGGATCTTTTCATTGGTCATAATACAACTTAAGCATTCCAATCATTCCCACTGCACCCAGTGCCCATATTCCAATCATTCCCCCTACACCTAGTGCCCATATGTGTTTCTAGAACATTCCTCTGGAAATTCTTTTTGGAATTTTATGGCTAAATTGAGGTTTCAGAGGCTTGGCTTGCCTTTTTCCTCCTGCAGGCAGAATGCATCAAGACTGGCTTGGGCACCCACACCTGCGTGTGTCAGCAGGGATGGACAGGTGACGGGAGAGACTGTGTGGAGATCAACAACTGCCTGCTGCCCGGCGCAGGCGGCTGCCATGAAAACGCCACCTGCTTATACGTAGGCCCTGGCCAGGTAGGTTGGACACAGGAGAGAGCAAAGAAGAAGGATTCCTGTGGTGGTTTCTCTTTGTCCAGGACACAAAAGTACTCTGGCTACAACTTATTGCAGCTTTTTTATCATTTGAATCAGTGAGAATGGGTTAATTGTCACAACGAACCTATGACAAGATGTTATTATTATCTCGTCTTATAGAAGAGGAAACTGAGGTATCACAAAGCTAAATAACTTGCTCTCATAACATAGAAAATTGTGTGAGATCGCTTCTTAGACCCTGTCCCACCACACCTTGTACTTTCTATAGGGCTCTGTAGCTCCTTGGTCACTTTTGCTTACCCTCATTTAATGGAGACCGAGGCAGAGAAGGCGACTGCTTGGAAATTAATCAGCTCCAGGGGAGCTGGAGAAGGAGGGTGACTGACAAGGGCTCCTTCCCATCCATCCCTCCTCCCTCCACTTCTCCCCACAAGGAGGACCAAGAGGTGTGTTCTAGAAGGCTAAGAAGGTCCAGAGACATGGAAGATGGGAATCAGGATTTGAAATCATCCCCTATCTTTCAAATCTTGATGTAACTTCTCACTTTCCTATTTTAAGGCTGAACCCTTTTTTAAACCTCCAAATTCGTTTCTGCTCTTTCATAAGTGCATTTCTCCCCTTGACGAAGGCACAGTTTGTCTAAGGTCTAACCTTGCTCACCACGGTACCTCCCTTTTGGTCCCCAACCTTTGGTTCTTGGCGCTCACATTTCTGTGTGCGTGTTAATATCTATCCATAGTTTGCATTTGTAAGGTGAAGGTCCAATTTTTAGGTATCTCCCACTCCCCCCGTAGGGTACCAGATACCCATGCAATGTAACTGTCCGTGGGAATGTACCTAACCCCTCCCTGCGGCTTGAATTTCATTGAGTTCTTCTGTCCTGTGAGCATGTAGGTGTGAATCCACTAGCTCCAGTTTAGTACTGGGTACATGTGATGTTTGTGTTTCGGTTCTTGTGAGACTTTGCTTAGGAGAATGACCTCCAATTCCATCCAGGTTGCTACAAAGGTTACATAATCTCCAACCTTTTATGGATGAATAACATTCCCTGGTATAGATGGACCACAATTTATTAATCCAATCTTGTGTCAAGGGGCATTGGGGGTGTTTCCTCATCTTTGCAATTGTGAATTGTGCTGTCATAGACATTTGAATGCAAGTATCTTTCTGGTAGAATGCCTCTTTTATCCTGTGGGTAAATGCTAGTAATGCTTTCCAGGATCAAATGGTATGTCTACTTTTAACTCTTTGAGGAATCTCCATACTCCCTTCCATAGAGGCTGCACCAGTCTGCAATTCCACCAACAGTGTATAATTAAGTGTTTTTTTCCTCTCCACATCCACACCATTCCTCTGGGGCTAAGTGATATCTCAGCATGGCTTTGATCCGCACCTCTCTGATGATTAGAGACAATGAGCATTTTTTCATGTATCTGTTGGCCATTAGTCTATCTTTGCAGAAAAGTTCCTGTTTCTGTCTCTGGCACACTTTTTAATGGGGTCATTTGATTTTTTTTTCTTGTTGATTTGCTTAAGTTCTTTAATCTCATTATCAACCCTTTGTAGAATCGGTAGCAATGCAAATATCTTCTCCCATTCTGTATTCACAAAATAGGCAAAAGGTGGAAGCAACCCAATGTCCTTCCACAGATGAATGGATAAACACAATAGAAAACTAACCAGCCTTAACGAGGAAGAAAATTTTGACTTATACTACCTGGGCAAACATTGAAGACTTTATGTTAAGTGAAAGAAGCCAGACACAGGTCAAATACTGTGTGATTCTATTTATCTGAGCTTCCTGGATTCACAGAGTCAGAAAGTAGAATGGTGGTCGCCAGGGGCTGGGTGAGCAGAGAGTGCAGAGTTAATTGTAATAGAGTTTCAGTTTGGGAAGATGAAAATGTTCCGGAGATGGAAGATGGTGATGATTATACAACAATGTGACTGTACTTAATGCCATTGAACTATACATTTTTAAAAGGTTAAAATGGTACATTTTGCCTCGTGTGTAGTTACCAGAATTCTTCAAAAAAAAAGAAAAAGGAACCACAATTAAAAGTGCTTTATAAAGAAAGGGGAATATTGAAGTTCACATTTCCTGTACAATCCACATGTGGGTCTCACTCAACAGGACTCAGAGCTCAAAAGGCTACATACAGGGTCAGTTTCATGGCCCAGCTTCTTCCAGACTCCTGGGGTAAGTGGTAGTCCCCGTCAGCTTTAGACTTGCACCGTCATGATGTTTTGTTAAGCAGACTAGAGAAAGTTTTCTGCTAACTTCCCCCAAAGCTCAGGATTCATTCACTTTTGCTGGCTCAAATTGAGGAGCTTTCATAACCATCCTCATCTCCCGGTGCTGCCATCAGCACTCTGAGCAATTACAAAAATCAGGCCAAGAGTGGCCAAGGGTGTGGGTTGCAACAATTAGCTCAGTCCAAGGCCCTGTGCCCCCACCCGGGAGTGAAGGAATCAGGCACATTTCACCTTGTGCACCAGAAGAGGGGGAGTGATGATGTCCCCAAAGCCAAGCGGGCGGGACGACAAAACAGCGGCTCACAACCCCATTCATGGATTCACTCATTCAGCTAACACCTCTCAGGCACCTGCTCTCTGCAAGCTCGGCAGAGGAGATGGGGAATTATGCCCGCCAGGGCCCCCAGCCAGCCTTAGAGAGAAGCACGCTCCTGTGCGAGGCGACAGACAAGCTCGAACAGCGCAAAGTGATAAATGTAAAGGCCACGTAGAGTAAGTGCTGTGGTTTGGTTGTTCTCCAGCACTGAAGGGCCACTTTCCCATTTATCCTTCTGTTTCCTCCAACAGGAGAATCTCGTGGGTCTGGAGGAATTTAACTTCAAAAGGTGGCCCCAGGAGTCCTAATCAGGAAGGAGCTCACTGAAGTCTTTTATCAAGCATTTAGTAAACGATCGCAATCGTTTTGACTCCCTTTAGTTGGCAGATTGCATTTGAGAAAAGGAAAAAACATCCTTTGGTGTCTGCATTGGATTTCTAGGGCTGCCATAACAAGGTGCCACAAGCTGGGTGGCCCATAGAACACACACACAAAGAAAAATGGTTTGTTTCACCCCTGTGGAGGCTGGAATCTGAGATCCTAGTGTGTCAGGAGGATTGGTTCCTCAGAGCTGTGAGGGAGAATCCACCCCATGCTTCTCCCCTGCCCTATTTCTGGAATTTCACTGGCCGTTCTTGGAGTTGCTTGGCTTGTGGACACATCACCCTGATCTCTGCCTTCATGTTCGCACGGTGTTCTCCCCGAGTATCTGTCTCCAAATGTCCCCTGTATATAAGCGTACTGGTGACACTGGATTCAGGGTGCACCTCACTCCAGGAGGAGCTCATCCTAACTAACTACATAACAACCCCGTTTCCAAACAAGGTCACATGCTGAGATATTTGAAGTCAGGACTTCAACATATGAAATTAGGATGGAGGCAAGGCCACCTAGGACAATACCCGCCCCTACTCTGGTCTGATAGACATCCTGATGAGATAGAAGAGGGTCTCTCCATGGTGTTATATAAGAAAGACATCCTGAGGGTCTCTCCATGGTGTCTATATAAGAAATAGAACGTACCATGTATAGGAGTGCCCTCTGCTGGTACTAATTGTCTTAAAAATGTTTAGACATTCCAAATAGGTACAAATCTTGATTATTAGGAATGTTACTTTGTTGTTGTTTTGAGACAGAGTCTCACTCAGTCGCCTTGGGTTGAATGCCATGGCATCACCACTCCTAGCAACCTCAAACTCTTGGGCTCAAGGGATCTTCTTGCCTTAGCCTCTCAAGTAGCTGGGACTTCAGGTGCATGCCACAACGTCCAGCTGGTTTTTCTATTTTTAGTAGAGATGAGGTCTCACTCTTGCTCAGACTGGTCTCAAACTCCTGAGTTCAAGCAATCCACCTGCCTCGGCCTCCCAAAGTGCTAGGATTGCAGACATGAACCACTATTCCTGGCCAGGAATATTACTTTTAAAAGACAAAGCACAGCTGGACCAATTATGCCAGAGGGTTGTCATGGTTGGAAGTGCCTGGAGATGCCAGCCAACACCAGCTGGAGAAGGTTAAACACCTTGTTGGTAAGGTCTTCCCCTGCACACACAGTTGCAGTCATGTGTTTCTGCGTGCAGTATCCTTTATGTAAGATAGTCTCATGTTCCTTATAAGGAATAATGGCAGACAATGCCTATGCTTTTAAAGATAAAAATCCATAAGTTGCTTCATGGCTTGCTGAACCTTCCTCTTTTCAAGGGAGGGGCCAACTTTTCCAATGTGATCCTATTTAGGGTCTAAATTTTCTCTGAAACTATCTCTATAGGCCCTTCTTGGGTAAAGAATATTTAACAAAGAGGATACCAAGAAGCTACCAGATTAGAAAATGTAATGCAGAGTCTGGAGACTAAATGTAACATAGAATCTAAGTGTAACAAGCAAAAGACATTAACACTGTTCTTTAAGAGGGCTATGGTGTCTATAGCCCATTTTCTAGTGCTACGTGAAGGCAAGGCATGGAAGGCCTTGGATGATCCTCTTTGATTCTTTGCTTGGAATTACAGAATGAATGTGAATGCAAGAACGTATTTCAAGGGAATGGGATTGACTGTGAACCCATAACTTCCTGTTTGGAACAAACCGGAAAATGCCATTCTTTGGTGAGTTACTTGACTGATTTTTCATTACAAACACTTTATTTAGGAAATCAAGCTACGTCTCTCATCTTGGTTTTGTCAGGCAAGCTGTCAGTTTACTTCTGGTGTCTGGAGCTGCGTTTGTCAAGAGGGCTATGAAGGAGACGGCCTGCTGTGCTACGGGAATGTGGCAGTGGTAAGTCAAGGACAAACTCAAAAACACGAGGATGAAGACAAGACCCTCTATTACACATTAACCAGCTTTTATTATCCCCCGTTTGACAGAAGAGAAAATTGAGTTCCACTAGGTAACGGGACTAAAGATCTAGGATATGGCTGAACCAGAGTGAAAACCCAATTGATTCCACATTCCCAGCCTCTGCTCACCATGACTCTGAAAGGGGGGCATTTGCTAAGCTCTGTGACCCTCCTTAGCGTCTGGGTGACCATGTTCTTACAACCTAAATTTTGATTTGCAAGAACTTTGGGTTATTGCATCATTTGAAGTTTCTGGAATTACTTCTTGACCTCAAATGTAGAGGATAACTGAGCCACCTTAGTGTAAAAGAAGTGCACTGCTTGGGGGACATGCAGTGACATGGGGCACCCATCTGCCAGCACTAGCGAGCTGGTGAGGACAAGGAGCCCGGCCCCAGGGAGGGTAAGTGCAGACGGCCCAGCAATGTGCTGAGACTGCTTCTCATTGTTCTTTCCTTGTGTTCTCTCCCACCTCCCCCTCCCTCGCACAATATGAATAAGGAACTATCATTTCTCACCGAAGCAGCTATATTTAACCAGTGGATGAAAGTAAGTACCTTTGTTGGGATTTAGGATTGTGATGTACATAATTTTATATACCTGGAATGCACATAATAGAAAACTGAAAATGTAGCTCTTGAAAAGGAGTGCAGGTGGTTCTCACCCCTGACTGCCCTTTAGAAGCTCTTGGAACACATTTTTAGATACTCCTCCCTAGGCTCCCATCCCTGAAGATTCTGATTTAATTGGCCAGAGGTGTGCTCTGGGTTTTGGTGTATTTTAAAAGCTTCCCAGGTGAATCTAACATACAACTGGAGCTGAGAACTTCTGGTCTTGGGGTAAGCTGGGGTGGTCAACTTTTAACCAATTCAAACATACATGTCCAGCTTCATTCATTACAGAGGTTTTGGTTGTTTTTTTTTTTTTTTAATTCATCATTGTAATTCACCAAATTAGATTTGTGATTTATAGCTACAATCCGGGATCCTTCATATGTGCTTAGCTCTAAGTGTAACATACCCACCCCTGGAAAGTATTATGACAAAATTCCAATCCATACTCTTCTCTGTTGTCTCCGTCACTGTCCTATTTGCATGCATGGACCAAGGCAGTGGCCCCAACCAGCCGTAGCAACAAATGGTCTATTGCCTTTAAATAGATAGTGGTCAAAATAGGCCATGCCTGGTGAGCAGTCGAGTATGGCTCCCTCTTGCTTCCACATGGGGCCTCTCTGAACCCGCATGCCCCCAACATGCAAAAGAAGAAGCTGAATGCCCCTTCTTGGGCATGCTGGATTTCATAAAGACGGATTATGCTTGGTCTCACCTGTGTGCCGTGGTATGTTGGATCCAGCTCATCCTAGCTCCCAAAAGCTCTGTGTGCACACTGCTTCCCACCTCCACATTCGGTGCTATCATGTTGATACCTTGCAGTCAGCCCTGGTGAGACTATTTCCACCAGAAAAAATCTGTAAATGCTACAAACCAGGGCTTATCTTTTATCCTAAAGATTCAGTTGTTAAACATAAACATGCCACAATTTCTACCCAGAACTGCCTCTATAGGCAAGAATGAAATGTAGGTAAAGTTTTGAGTTCAGACCTCACATCTCTCCCATGCTGAAACTGTCCCTGAAATCTCCACACCATCCTTACTCCAAAGACATCCAAGAATTTTCAAGAGCCTTTGCACAAGTGTGTGCACACACAGGATCCTGTCAAGACTATTTCTCTGGCTCTTCATTTAGACTAAGGCATAAAGAACTTATGATGACTTGAAGCGTGACCTGAACAAGCAAATTTGCATTTTGATAAAATACATTTTCATAAAAGGAGCAAGGATCAAAGAGAATAAGAGACATCAGCCAGTGATAGGGGTGGATTTGGGAAAGAAAACCCTAGTACCTTCCCCACATTCCTGAAATTAAATCACATAAGAAATTATCCTCTCTGCCAAGCGTTTAATTCAGCCCTGTTTGTCCCCTAACATGACTCAGCTCCCTTTATGCTCCTTCTGTGATTCAGAATGCATCTCTACAGCCCACACTGTCAGCCGCCTCCAACCTCACTGTCCTCGTGCCTTCCCTGCAAGCCACTGAGGACATGGACCAGGACAAGAAATCCTTCTGGTGGTCACGGAGCAATATTCCAGCCCTAGTAAAGTAGGTATTATTACTTTTCTTCTTCATGATATCTGAATGGCATTCCTGTAAACATGTTTTAGAAGTTCAGTGTAGGGAAGCCAGCTAGTCCCTCAAGTTCATGGAACTGTGCATGTTCTCAGATTCCCCTCTCCTCCTTCCCCAGGTTAGCAATTACAGCCAGCCAACTCTCTGCCAAGCTCTGTTCTACTGCTTCACGTATAACACGGTTAATCCTCTCAACAACTCTATGATGTAGCTATTGTAATTATTCCCATTCTACAGAAGTGGAAACAGAGGCACGAGGTGGTTGAGTAACTAACTCAGGCAAGGGGAAGTTGTATTTTGAAGATGGCAGCCTGGCACAATACTCAATTACTGTGTGTCATGTGTTGCTATGTGCTTACAGCCCTTGTGGTCTCTTATTTTAGGTACCATACACTTGTAGGCAAGTACACAGTGGCCGATCTGCAGACCCTGTCATCTTCTGACGTGCTGGCAACATCTTTGCAAGGCAGCTTCCTTCACCTGGCAAAGGAGGACGGGGTAAGAGAGCTCTGTATTTGTCCGCTTAGACATGGCACTCTCCATCATCCTTTTTAAAATTTTGTGTTTGGGAATTTCCAAACATGTGTAAAAATAGGGGAAAAACTCATATGGGCATCACTGAGATGCAATAGTGATCAATATATATTGATACAGGCTTGGCGCCCATAGCTCAGTGGTTAGGGCGCCGGCCACATACACTGGGGCTGGCAAGTTCAAACCAGCCCGGGCCTGCTAAAACAACAATGACAACTGTAACAAAAAAATAGCCCGGTGTTGTGGAGGGTGCCTGTAGTCCCAGCTACTAGGGAGGCTGAGGCAAGAGAATTGCTTAAGCCCAAGAGTTTGAGGCTGCTATGAGTTATGATGCCACAGCACTAGACAAGGGTGACATAGTGAGACTGTCTCAAAAAAATAAAAAATAATAAAATACATATATATATAGGTAAATTGATAGATATACACACAGACACAGGTGCACATATTACTTTCCCTCTGCCCACTGATTGGCCACAGCTCTTCTCGGAAGACCACAGACTGATCTAGAAAAGGATGTGCAATTCCATGACTTTGCTTTTGGTCATTAATCAAGAGCTGGTTATCAGTAACCTACTAAGTAAGTCTTTAGAGGAAACTAAAACTGTATATTAAGTTAGGATCAATCAGCAAATATTTAATGGACGTCCGCCATGCTGCAGGCTCAGATCTAGATGCTGGAGACAGGCCAAAAAGAGCCGAGGCCCTAGAGAAACTCATCCCCTGGTATTTTCTGCAGTGTTTCAAGGACTCAGATCCAGAATTCCATGTGGAAATCTGGCCAACCCATTGCACGTGGCAGTGTTTCAAAGCTGTTTTTGTGAGTTGCACAAGATAAGAATAAAGACTCTACTGGAAAGTGAGAACTGCTGCATTTCTAGACCAAGGGTCACGGTCAAAAATGTTTGGGAATTAGTGCCCTCAGTTATACCACCTGCTTATTTGTCAGTGTGAGCACTAGAAAAAGATGTGTCCTGCTTTTACCTTAATATGTGTGAGTCATCAGATAATTTCCTTTAGAAAGCAGAAAATAGTTATATATGATTATATGGCTGTTTTTATATCTTATGATAATTCTGGTGATACTGGGGTTATTTTCCATTGGTTTTTAAACACGGAAATCATATATATTTAAAGTGTATAACACGGTGTTTTGATGCACATGTACATTATAAAATGATTCCTACAGTTGTGCTAATCCATTGGTGTTTTAAATCATGGATTTTCGTAACAAGCGTTAATTAAACACCCACCGGGGCAGGCATACCCCGACTCTGTGGATTCAAAGGCAAATTAATCAAGGCCCCTAGAGGAGCTAACCATTAAGGACCTCATTTTAACTTGATCACCTCTGTGAAGCCCTCGTCTCATTCTGCAGTACTAGGTGTTAGGACCTCAGCGTAGAAATGGTAGGGCCAAGGGACACAGGTCTGCATGGTTTTTCAAACTGCAGGATCCTTTTAATGAGCAGGATCCTTTTCTACTTTTTTAATGAAATAGAGTATAGTTGAATAGATGAACAGGCTACCTCCTACACAGTAAGAAAAAGTATTATTTCATTTCATGTGTGTGTGTTTGATGTGTAAGGGCAACAATGTAAACATATGTCTTGCCTCCGGTCATGGCCCAAGAGTATGAAGGTCATTGCTGCTCAAAAAGTAGAAAACCTAGAGATAAGTTCAATCCCCAGGTGTGCTCTCTGGGGACTCACCTTCCCACTGTGCTTTGCTTTTACAGAATATCACAATTGAGGGGGCATCCATCGTGGACGGTGACAACGCGGCCACAAATGGAGTGATACACATCATCAGCAAGGTGCGCGGTTCCACCCTGCTATACAAGGAGCACGTCCCCTCCCTTTGTTACATGTCCTCTGCGCTTCGGAGCTTTTATTTTAAGTAAAGAGACTCTATTCATTCAATGGCACAGCCTTATTCTACAGCAGGCCCTGTGGCAAGTGTGGCCACATGTATTACCTGTCTGGTTTAAGGGAGCATCTCCAAGCAGGAGATGGAGGGAGCTTTTGTAAGGCAGAAGATTGGAAAAAACAACTAACCAATTGTTTTTTAATTAAAGGTTCTCAGTAGCCTTCATATACTCACTTTTTTATTTTAAGTCACAGAAAGGTCAACTATTTCCCTTCAGAAGAGAGGGGCTATTTATAAGACTCCTGGGTGCTTTACTTTCCCAAGACCTTGCAGTCCTTCTGTATTACCAAGGGACATTCAGAAACAATGTTTTTGAGAAAGTGATTTAGGCCTCAGGCCAGGCACAGTGGCTCATGCCTGTAATACTAGCACTCTGGAAAGCCAAAGCAGGTGGACTATCTGAGCTCACAGGTACAAGACCAGCCGGAGCAAGAGCAACAACCCATCTCTAAAAACAGCCGGGCATTGTCGTGGGCACCTGTAGTCCCAGCTACTTTGGAGCCTGAGGCAAGGGAATCACTTGAGCCCAAGAGTTTGAGGTTACTATGAGCTATGATGCCATGGCACTCTACCAGGGGTGACAAAGTGAGACTCTCTCTCTCAAAAAAAAGAAAAAGTGATTTAGGCCTCAATAACATTTGTATACTGCCTGGCCTGTAGGAGGCACCTGATAAATGTTGGCTGTAGACTGATCGAATTAGAAAAATATTCCAGTATTGAGTTCTTCAATCTGATCAGGCGTTAAGTAGAATGAAAAGATAACAACAGTTGTCTTGGCCAGAAGTTTAATTATACTAGACTTGCAAATTCTAATGTCTAAATAGATCAAATGGATAACAAAGTGAGTGAAGGAGCCATGGGGAAGGCGTTAGGGGACTGTGGTGAAAGTGGCTGCTGGTACTGTCTGCAGCTATGTATTGTCTGCAGAAATGCAGACTTTTTATTAATTATTATTATTATTATTGTTAGTTTAGAGACAAGGTCTCACTCTCTGAGATGCAGAAATGCAGACTTTTCTGCAGAAATGCAGACTTTTTAATAATAATAATTATTATTATTGTTAGTTTAGAGACAAGGTCTCACTCTGTGAGATGCAGAAATGCAGACTTTTCTGCAGAAATGCAGACTTTTTAATAATAATTATTATTATTATTGTTAGTTTAGAGACAAGGTCTCACTCTGTCACCCAGGCTGGAGTACAGTGGTGTGATCATAGCTCATTGTAGCCTCAAGGTCCTGGGCTCAAGTGATCCTCCTGCCTCAGCCTCCTAAGTAACTTGAGACTACAGGTACGTGCCACTACACCTGGCTAATTTTTAAGGTCTTTTGTTTGCTCGTTTTTGTAGAGCCAAGTTCTCACTGTGTTGCCCAGGCTGGTCTCAAACTCCTGGGCTCAAGCAATCCTCCTTCCTCATTCTTCCAAAGTGAGCCATCACACTGGCCTAGACCGATGTTTTTAAAAGGAAGTCAGATATCTAAAATTTTACGTAAAAATGTTCTATTTTCATTATACTATATAAGCCAAACAAAATGTTTTTACAAGCCAGATTCAAGCTTCTGGGTTGCAATAGAGTTAAGACTTCAGGGAAAAGAAATGAAGACTCTGAAGAAAATACAAAAGAATAACAACCAAAAGAGGAGGAATTTTAACTGCAACCTGCTGCGTTTCAGTCAGATGGGCGGGGTCTTCCCTGCCAGGGTAGATTCATGAACTTGGGGCTGGATTTCTCTAGGGACAGGGTGGAGCCTTTTATACAAGATGAAATTTTCTCTAATTGTGGAGGTTTCAGGATGAAACATAAAATTGAATTAATAGCATCTCCAAGTCTCCAACTGTCCATGTCAATTACTTTAACTGCCTCAAGAGGTTAACGGGCCTTTCATATGTATTGGCTAGCAATTAGTCTTATCAGGATGTGCTAACATAATTTTGGGGTTTCCTTTCCCAGGTGCTAGTCCCCCAAAGAGGTCTAACTGGCTCCTTACCAAACCTGCTCACCCGGCTGGAGCAGATGCCTGACTATTCCATCTTCCGGGGCTACATCATTGCAAGTACCACATTCTCTGCCCAGCTGCCTTGCTCAGATTACCTAGAATGGGAAGCCCTCATGCCCTCTCCTCTCTTTCCATTGCAGCATTATAACCTGGCGAGTGCAATCGAGGCTGCCAATGCTTACACGGTGTTTGCTCCAAACAACAATGCCATCGAGAATTACATGAAGGAAAAGAAGGTCTCCACTCTAGTAGGTATCAGGAACAGTAACCGAGGGAGTCATGTTCTGAATATTCACTCAGTCACCATTTATAGCCCAGCAAGTATGTGCCGTTTGACTCATCAAACCCCCTCGTCCTTATTCACATACTGACCACAGGCTCCTGCAGAGATGCTTCCGCACACAAACTCCCCCAATCAAGCGGGAGCTGCCAACTGTTCTATGCAGACCCCGGCAATCACGCTTGACCCAGTATACACAGCATGCAGGTGTCTCAATAACCTGAAAGGAGCCTCGTGTTCCTGCCCCCGCCCCCCATTCCCTGGCCTCTTCCTGGTCCCACCACTGTCAGCAGCAGGGACCTAGAGGGGGATCATGTCTTTCTCCCTCCTCTCTGTCCCTTCTTCTCTTCCCTGCTTTCTAATATCTGGGAGAAAACAGTCAAGGTTCATCAAAAGATGTGAATTAATCACAAAGCTTCAATCACACCACTATCTGGGCTGAAAGCGCTTTGGTCTCTCCCATTTCTTGCAGGGCTAAGTCCAAACAATCTCCCCAGGTACTTAAGACCTGTAATTTATCTAATATTCAGTGGTGGCCTCAGAATTTTCCTATAGAAGGGATTCAGCCCCACTCTAGAGGACACCTTTGAAACTGGATTTGCATGGCACACATGCCATTTTCACTTAGACCTTTACAAAGGGTGACTGAGACAGGGCTGGTACTAAAAGCCCCGTAGAGCCACCCTTGGGCCCAGTACCGTCTCCCACCAGTGCTCTGGAGAAACCGAATCATCTAACTGAGTAGTCTCACAAATCCTTGACATGCAAAAATGTGTGTGATGCCTTTTCTCATATCTACACACACGCATTCCCCACCCCCTTAATGCGTCGCACCTGCACCCCGTCTACCGGCTCAGGTTTGCAATTCCAGGGGTATATATGAAACACCACCTGCTCTGGCATAGGGGAGCTTATGGGACAGTCTCTGCAGGAGTCTATATTACACATGGGGCTATGAACAAGGAGGCTTTAATGGAATAGTGAAATGGCCTGTGATTGACAAATTGAAATTATTGAGGGAATTTTTAGAAAGTAAGGATTTTTTCCCTTTTTTGATAAGGAAGTAAGGAAGGCTGCCCTTTTTTCCTAGACTTCCTAAATGCCTCCCATCAATTCTTCATGTTCAGTCCCACCTCCTCAGGGAAGTGGGTTCTGGCCACCCTACCTCCCTGGAACAAAGACCCATTTCAGGGAGGAGAGTCTAAGCTCTCCAACAATTATAAACTCCGAAGGCAGGACGGACAGTGTCTTGAACTTCTGTAATGGGCCTGTTGACCAGGACTCCGGAGATGGAATCAGAGATCTTCCTTACCTTGTCCCCACCCCGGTTCCATTCCTTTAAACCTGTTCAGTGGGAACATTAGTTTCTTGCCCCAGGACGAAACTTTAGGCAGTCCCATAGCCTTCCTGCTTTTCCCCAAGGTCCTGAGGGATTTGTCACAGCTGCTCTTTAAGTCACAAATGCAGTCTCAAGTAAGGAGAGAGAGAGAGAGACGGAAGGAAGAGGGGGGGCAGGGAGGGGAGGGAGGGGGAGGAGGGAGGGTGCATCCAGCCTTTTGCACCCCTTGCCATAATTGACATTTTGAATCTGATTTAAATTCTTGCTCTCAGTGGGGCTTTGTGCAGGCAGGAAGCTGGAGAAAGGGCTTGGTCCTTGAATCAGTCAGGGACCATTAGAAGACAGTTCCTTGAGCAAAGATAATTAAATGATATGAACTGTTTGTTACACATAGACTTGTATAAACAAAAATAAAGATAAAAGAGAGAGAGAGAGAGATCAAAGGGCAAAAGTTGGAATTACTAAAACGTACAAGCCCAGAGACCTCTGAGGAGGGGCCACTGTCCAGCTGATGCTGGTGTCTCTGAGCTTGGACCAGGGTCCCTGTGGGTCGGAGATCCAGACCTCCAGGAGGGGGCATTGCCCACTGGTGTCTCGGAGTTGGGAGGGCAGGACAAGCTGGCTCTGTGCGTGGAGGGAAACTGCCATCTAGAGTTAGCTGCCACGGCAGGGGAAGAGGAAGGAGGCAGGAAGGAACAAATCCCTCCTTCTCCCTCCACGGAGCCCCTACGGTCTTCCACTCTAGAGCTTCCCAGTGGCAGCCAGTGGCAAAGGAGAAATGTGGGTGACAGTCTCAGTCCCCACGCTGAGTGTGGGAGGTGGTTTGGGGCTAAGAAGACAATGACGTTAGGAACCTACCCTCTCCTTCCCGTCTGATGCACCTGCTGCAATGTCATCAGAGTCAGTGTTGGTTTCACCTGGTTTCACCCTGAAGCTGAAGGGTAGAAGCATCAACATAGCCCCCACCCCAGCCCTGCCCCTGGGGAGCCCACCTACCCGCCCAGGCTGCCAGACTGGCACCAGCCCTCTCCGAGTCCGACTCAGTGCAGCGACCTGCCCTCCTCACTCCACCCGGACAGCAGCTCACCGTGAGCCCTGCCTGGTCAGCCCCCACCTGGTGTGCTTCTCATCTGCAGGGGACACAGCTCAAGGTCCCTGAAACGCGAAGCTTCCTTATGACCCTGGAGGTGAAAGGCAGGCTGGGAAGTGGGGACTGTCTTCTCAGCAGCTCTGCCTGAAGAGATCATCTTTCAATGCACCCCCTTATCACACCCACGGTCTGAGTTTCAGAATCCTGTAGTGAGTTTTGACCCTTCTCCCTGAAATAGTGCTCTGGGGAGATCTGCTTTACAGCTCACTTTGATATTTAGTATCTGTTGTGTCTTGATGCCTCAAGCAAGACTCCCATTCAAGTGAGCTGCGGGTAACCCGCAGAGGAGAGAGGCGCATAACCCACCGACTATCCATTCTGTGTGTGGTGCAGGAGGAGGACGCAGTGCGGTACCACGTGGTCCTGGAGGACAAGCTCCTGAAGAACGACCTGCACAATGGCATGCACCGGGAGACCATGCTGGGCTTCTCCTACCTCCTGGGCTTCTTTTTCCGCAATGAGCAGGTGCAATCCCTTTTACATAAGACCCAGGAACCAGCATCTTAGCACCCAGCATCCTTCATCACTTCCACCTTGGCATAATCTCACTAGCACACCCTCAGCCTTATTATCCACACGTAACCACACGTAATGTTTCACCGTAAAGCATCACCGAAATCAGATGGTCAGGCTCCCACTCACCTGCAGATAAGCTGGGTAGCCTTAAAATTGTGGTGTTTGAATCCCAGCAGCCACAGGCACTAGTACAACAACCCTAGTGCCCAGATGGTCCCCAAGATGGAAGGGAATCTGGACGCTCAAACGAACTCACAAGAAGTGGGGTCAGCCCCGGGACATGAGGAGCCCAATGACATATACCGGACCAATAGAGCAGCCAAGTGGATTTAAATTATTTTATTTTAATTTTATTTGTATTTTCTTTTTTTGAGACAAAGTCTCCAGCTCTTGCCCTGGGTAGAGTGCCGTGGGATCATAGCTCATAGCAACCTCCAACTCTTGGGCTCAAGTGATCTCTTGCCTAAGTTTTTCTATTTTTAGTAGAGACGGGGTCTCGCTTTTGCTCAGGCTGGTCTCGAACTCAGGAGCTCAAGCAATCCACCTGCCTCAGTCTCCCAAAGTGCTAGGATTATAGGTGTGAGCCACTACACCTGGCTAAAATTATTATCATTGCATAATCCCAGAGATTCCAGTCCTGGAGCCAACTGGTCACCACACTGGCATTCCATTTCTGATCTCTCATAATACCTAAATGTTTTTAAATGTTTACAATTCATAAAAGAGAATTAGTGAGACTAAATAATTAATATATTTCAAATATAAAATTCTATTCTCGTATTTTAATTGTCATGTAAAAAAGATCGATCTATGAAAATTTAATAAGAAACCTACAATTTAATACCAATGTGAATTCCCACAAGAAAAATTTATAAAATCAAATTATGATTTAGGAGACTAAGCACTATGTTGAAATAAAAGTTTAATCACAGAGCTGTTGAGCAACAATAATAGTTGATCCTTTTTTAAAAAAATGTAATCTTAAAAATAATTTCTTTTTGATCTCTGAGGGGGAAAATGTCTTTCTGAGTCTTCATTACATGAGAATAATCTGACTCCAGATATTTTTCTCTCACTCCTACAAATAATTCTATTTGCGTATTGTGTAATAACTTTGAGGACACCCTTTTAAATATTTAAATATTTTCTTATTATTTACAGGAATGACAACTATGTTTTTGACAGAGAGTTCTTACTTTTTTTTTTTTTTTTTTTTTTTTTTGCAGTTTTTGGTCAGGGCTGGGTTTGAACCTACCACCTCCAGCATATGGGGCCAGCGCCCTACTCCTTTGAGCCACAGGCGCTGCCTGAGGGTTCTTACTTTTATTTTTGTTTTCATCTGTCATCTTTTACTTCAACTCAGAGAGATAAATATTCCAATGCAGTTAGTTGAATCAATTTCTTTTTTCTTTTCTTTCTTTTTTTTTTTTTTTTTAAGAGACAGAGTCTCACTATGTCACCCTCAGTAGAGTGCTGTAGCATCACAGCTCACAGCCACCTCCAGCTCTTGGGCTTAGGCAATTCTCTTGCCTCAGCCTCCTGAGTAGCTGGGACTACAAGCGCCCGCCACAATGCCCAGCTATTTTCTTATTGCACTTTGGCCAGAGCCGGGTTCGAACTTGCCACCCTTGGTATATGGGGCTGGCGCCCTACTCACTGAGCTACAGGCGCTGCCCAGTTGAATCAATTTCAATGCTGTAATGTTTACTTTCCATTTGTTCAGAAATTCTTTGAGTTATTCATATAGTAGAGGCTTTGCTTGTATTAAGATGAATTTACTTCTCTTAACAACAATGGTAGCACAGAAAAATGCTTTCTTATTGAGCAGATGTGTTGAAGTCAAAATGATAATGTCACCCCTAATTCTCTGGCTGTCTCACAATGAAAATAATTCAGTCTTCCTTTTTTTTTTTTTTTTGTAGAGACAGAGTCTCACTTTATCGCCCTCGGTAGAGTGCCGTGGCGTCACACAGCTCACAGCAACCTCCAACTCCTGGGCTTAGGCGATTCTCTTGCCTCAGCCTCCCAAGTAGCTGGGACTACAGGCG
>CAUYRH010080304.1:0-31616 GCA_963574655.1 Perodicticus potto | reverse complement strand
GGTACTGCTTCAATTGCCTGGGGAGTCCTCCTCATAAAAAATTCACCCAGGCCAATTCCCTTGAGAGTTTTCCCTACACTTTCTTCTAATATTTTTATAGTTTCATGTCTTAAGTTTAAATCTTTGATCCAGTGAGAGTCTATCTTGGTTAATGGTGAAAGGTATGGGTCCAGTTTCAGTCTGGAAGAATGGCTTCTTTGTGCCCCTCTTGGGCTCTGCCATTGGCTGGCTGGACACCTACTGCTGGGGAAAGGTGTGGTTTGACTCAGGAGGCAGGCAAGTCCTATAAGAGGAGGGTCGGGACTTCATCAACATTCCCTGCAGCAGGGTCCTGTTCACCATCCCCCTCAGCTGCTCTGGTTACCCTTCCTGGCTTCAGTTTTTCATTCATTCACTCAACCTAATAAGGAATAAGTTCTTGTATAATGAGTACATACTGTGTCTCATCTTGGTTTCCTACCTGACTGGCTTCTCTGCCACAATTCTTCTATCATCCCTTCCTTCCATATCTCTCACCCTCTTCCCCTCAGAATTCTATCTCCTGGGTGTAATGTATCACTGTCTCTGGACATTGTCAAGTCACCTATCTGTCCAACTATCTGCTCATTCATCCATCTAACCATGCAGCCAGCCAACCAGCCAACTGTCTTCCCATCCATCCATCCTCTCATCCACCTATCCAACCATCCATCCACTCATCTATCCACCCATCCATCTATCCATCCAACCAACCATCCATTTATCCACTCATCTATTCATTCACCAGTAAATTTATAGACACTGAATCTGTGCCCAGCTCAGTACAGCATGAGATGGCCTGGTGGTCATAAGTCCTTGTTTTGAATTTGATAATGCCTGGGTTCAAATTCCAGCTCTGCCCTGCACTAGCCTAGTGTGACCTTGGTAAAGTCAGTGCACCTCTCTGAGCCTCAGTTTACTCTTCTAAAAAGTGAGGACTCCGAGAGTTGTTGTGAGGGTAGAAAGATGTAAAATCTTTGGCACTAAGACAGGCATATGGAAAGTAATTGATAAACATCAGATTTTACTTCTTGGGCCTTGAGGATGCAAAAACAGGCCAGATATAGTCCTTGCCCTCGAAGACTTCATGCCCTAGAGCAAGGGTCAGCAAAACTTTTCTATAAAGGGTTAAAGAGTAAATACCTACGGCTTTGCAGGCCATATGTTTTTTGATGCAACTACTGAACTCTGCACACAACAGCTGTCACAGAAAATAAGTGCATGAGTGGCATGACTGTGCCAATAAAATTTTACTTACAAAATCAGGCAGTGACCAGGATTTGGCCCATGGGCCATAGTTTACAGAGTCCTGGTTTACAAGAGGGTAAGTAAGGTAATTACAATATAATGAGGTGTAGATAAGGAAAGCAGGGCAATCCAAAGTCCTCTGGCTGAAACTGCCTGCAGGGGATGCAAGAGCTCTCAGTTGCCAGGCAGGAAGGGTGAGAAAGAGTAGTGGGACAGCGCGGAGACTCTCAAAGGAATGGCAATTTGGCGACTCGATGTGTGAGGAGGAGCTGAGAGGACTGACTAGAAAGGACTCTGAATGTCATTCAAAGGACTGGTGACAAATATTGTTGGTAATTGGTGACGATTATAGTTGGCAATTGACAAGGCTCAGTCTGTGACACTGGAATCAGGGCTTAACCAAAGACACCAGGTCTAGGATGGGACAGGGCTCAACCTATGACACCAGCATTAGGGCTTAGCCCATGACAGCAGGGCAGGGCTCAATCTGTGACACAAAATTTGGGGCTTAATCTGTAAAACCAAGATGAAAGTTGAATCTGTCATCAGGTCAAGCTCAGCCTATTTCTGGGTCAGAAGCTTCCCCTGTATGAAAACTAAACTCAGCCCTGGCTTTTCGTCTTTAGCCTTGGATCTCAGACCGGAGGGTTCACATATACAAAGCTTGAGATTCTTCCTTTGCTTGTATGGACTGTGAGGAGCGTCTGGCCTCCACAGGCCCTGCCCAGTGGAGCAGGCAGACTCTGCGGCCCCTCCTGCGGCCCCAGGGTACCTGATGGACTGCCCCTCTCCCTGAAGCTCCCACCAGCCTCCAGAGTCCCCTGCCATCTCGACATCTCACTCTCCTCCTCCTTCACAGCCTGCTTGTTTCCTTCCCACATTTCCCTGAGTCATAGATGATGCCTCGGCTTCAGGGTGAGGAGGAGAAGAGATGCAAGGCCTACAAGGCCATAACAGAGCCTCTCCAACCAGCCTGGAGGGTAGCTGGGAAGCCAGGAATGGGGGAACCCTTGGCATTGACTCAGCACTGTCTAGCTGTTCACCTGGTGAACAGCTTCACAAGGTGGCATCAGGGGTGCATTTACCTCGAAGTGAATGTAACTGAAGTATTCCTTTTCTTAAAGAAGTCCCTCCCCCAAATTGTATGAGCACTTTCCACCCATTCATCTGTCCACTAGTTCATTCAGCCACCCTGGGTGCACCTGCCCCAGAAACGCTTTTGGCAGCAGTTTTATTGAGCTATAATTCACACACCATGCACTTTACCCATTTAAATAGTTTTCAGTATACTCACAGACTTGTGCAAACATCACCAAAGGCAGCTGTAGAACATTTCCATCATCCCCAAAAGAAATCCATATTCTTTTTTTATTTCCATTTTAAAATTTCTTATTATAGATTGAGGGTAAACTCTGTGTTCTTTAGCTGTTTCCCATTCCATTGCCCCCCATACCCTTATAATACCACTAATTCGCCCACTCTGAACATTTCATATAAATGGGATTGGATTCATGTGTGACTTTTTGTGACTGGCCACTTTGACTTAACATGTTTTCTCACTTCATCCATGTTGTAGCCTGTGCCAGCATATCCTTCTTTTTAAGGCTGAATAATATTCCATAGTATAGACCCACCACATTGGGATTGTTTCTACCTTTTGGCTATTGTGCATAGCCCTGCTGTGAATAATTGTATGCAGGTGTTTGCATGGATGTATGCCTTCTGTTCTCCTGAGTGGTTACCTAGGAGACGGATTGCTGGGTCATATGGTAACTCTATGCTTTACTTTTTGAGGAACTGCCAGATTGTTTTGCAATCCCTTTTGTTGTTGCTGTTGTTGTTTTCCACACAGGCAAGTGCTCATGTAGCTCCTTTTCATTCATCTATTTATAACGTGTATTTGTTTCTACCATTCTTGGTACCTCCTAGAGGCCCCAGTGGTTCTGTATTATAATTTTGTATTTCTTTTCTTAAAGAAGGCCCCCCAAATTGTATAAGCTTCAGGCTCCCCAAACTTGGGGCAACATTTGTATGTACATGGTGAGGAGGAGAAGGTCCAGGAAGTGGATACAGACTGCCCCCTCCCCGTGCCGTCTGTCTTCTCACTCACATCAGGATAGGTGCCAGCAGCATCACCCCCTTCCCCTCCAGTAGCAGAAGGAGTTGTAAGCAGGTGGCTACAAAATGTTATCTCCCAACCCACACTCTTTGGAGAGTGGGGTATAGTTAGTAATTACTCTGGCTCAGTAGCACAAACTGGGACTATCCCCAGCAAACTGGAACGTGAGGTCAAGGTCAGTGAACAGTGGCTGCATGTGGCACTGTCCAAAGGTATCTGCCGTCTGACTCCCACCCCCATCTCTGCCCACCTCAGGCAGTTACTGCTCTTACTATGAACATAGTGGGCAGTGGGCATATGTGTCTCCACCCCCAATCTATTCCCTGTCTGTCATCTACACTCACCTCCTTGAGCTTACCCTAGGCGCTCTCCATTGAGCTCACCCTAGGCACTTTCTATTGAGCTCACCCTAGGCGCTCTCCATTGAGATCACCCTAGGCGCTCTCCATTGAGATCACTGTAGGCGCTCTTCATTGAGATCACCCTAGGTGCTCTCCACTGAAGTCACCCTATGTTCCTTCCACTGAGATCACTCTAGGCCAGTGGTTCTCAACCTTCCTAATGCTGTGATGTATTTTCATTGTTACAAAGGGGTCACAACTTGGGCCTCTTCCTGGAGGTGGCAGGGAACTGTCATAGAAACTCTAACAAGCAGGAGATGACATGCTCTAACTGTGGTGTAGGGGGCCAGGGCACAGAGCAGGGTACAATCACTCCTCCTCCAGAAAAGAGCTCAGTCCAAGACCCCACATCAAGCCAGGGCGTCCTGTTGACATGGAGGCAAGGAAGGTGTCCAAAATTGTCCAAGCACCCTATGCTTAAGATGTGATGAACCCCTTCATCCTCACCAAAGCCCAGAAAGGTGGGCAGAGTCACACCCACCTCTTGGGTGAAGAAACTAAGGCTCAGAAAGGTGTTTTCCTCAAACTTGTGCAAATACTAGTGGCAGGTCCTAGAAGGAACAGTCTGGTTGATCCCCAAAGCCCTTGTTTTCTCCTCTGTATTGTGTCTTTGGGATTTCAAGTTCAACATGGAGACAAGGCCATGGGAAGGAGAAACAGCAGCCTGGGGCAGTGACTATGGTGACTTCCTGACCCAAGCAAAGGAGCTGACACTATGCCCTGCCCATAATGAGTGTTCTGGAGCATTTGACTTTATTCCAAGTCCCCAATTCCAAAACCCAAAATGCTCTAGAAATCAAAAGCATTGGTGGCCTCTCATTTGTCAGCAACCTCTAACCCAGACCGACTTGATGCTCCCTGTGTCTCTCACTATAAAAGATGTTTATGGTGTACAGTTACAGGACTCCTCCCCACCCAGTCTTGCTGGGGTGAGGCACAAGAGTGGTAGGAGCATCGCATGCTCTTTCCAAACCTGAAACACGGTGAGCTCCAAAATGCATCCCATCGAAGGGTTGTGGGTAAGAGGTATGAAGCAGAATTTATCACTTCTGAGTGAATGTCTTGGGCTTTCCATTTCCTGTCTGGAGGGTGGTCCTCCAGGCTACTGTTTCTCCTTCCCATGACCTTGTCTCTCTGTTGAACTTGGAGTCCCAAAGGCACAGTACAGAGGAGAAAACAAGGGCTTTGGGGGTCAACCAGACTGTTCCTTCCAGGACCTGCCACTACTATTTGCACAAGTTTGGGGAAAACACATTCCTGAGCCTCAGTTTCTTCACCCAGGAGGTGGGTGTGACTCTGCCCACCTTTCTGGGCGTTGGTGAGGATGAAGGGGTTCATCACATCTTAAGCATTAGCCCCAGGTCCTCGGACAATTTTGGACACCTTCCTTACCTCCATGTCAATAGGATGCCCCAGCTTGATGTGGACTCTTAGACTATGCCCTTTTCTGGAGAAGGAGTGATTGTCCCCCTCCTCTGTGTCTGGATCCTAAGGGACATGGCTCCCTACGCTCTGCTTCCCATCCTATCCTCTCCCAAGACACAGAGGCAGCCTGGAGTCCCGCTGGTAGGGACTCTCCTCCAAATGTCAGCATCCAGCACTTGCATTTCTTCTGTGGGCCAAACAGCACCACCTATCAAATGAAGTTTTGCTAGAGCATGCATAAAAGATTGATATTCATCTCATGAATCAACTTGGATCAACTAGCAATGGCTGCTGGAGATGGTGTGGTGGGAAGAATTCTGAGGGAACAAATGGCTAAGAAGGAAAGAACCTCGTGATTGACTCACAATGTCTGTCTGTAGACTGGGGGTGGGGGGGAAGGTGGCATGCATGTTGGCTGCCAGATCATTGAAACCATCTTCCCCCTGCCAACCCATTTTATAGATGAGAAGACAGGTCCCAGGATAGCAGCGGCAAGTGCAGGACTCGGGCCCAGGCTTCCTCAGCCCTCTCAGCTTAGCCCTGACACCTTGTCCCTCTTTTCTCCATAGGCTCTGAGCCCAAGTCATGTGTCCAGCACTTTGACTCTGGAGCTGCAGCCCCTGCCACCAAGAACAGCAGGGAACCCTGGAGGCCTGAGAACCCAGACTTCTATTTCACCATGGGCGATAAACAGGCAGGTGTCTGACTGCTGAGCCGGGCAGGAGGTGGTGACTATAGTGGCAGCAAGTACACTTTGCTTAGCTACTGCAGTTTGCCATGAGGTTTATGTACATTATCTCAGGGAACTCCCAGTGGAACTTGGAAAGTAGTTGTTATTTTGTTTGACAGATGAGGGAACTGGGATGTCTTCTGGAATAAGAAGAGGGATGGAAGGTTGTAGGTAGGATGGATGGATGAGTCAATGGATGGACAAATAGATGAGGAGGATGGATGGATGGGTGGATGAGCAGAGGGCAGGTGTGTGGGTGGATGGATGAGTGGAAGGAAGAAAAAAAAAGAAGAAAGGAAAGATGGATGGATAGGTGATGGATGAATTGTAAATGAATACCCATACAAGGAAAAAAGGAAGGAAGATGAACACTGGATGATGGCGGTGAATGGATGGCTGGATGGTTGGACGGACGGACGGACTGATGGACGAGTAAATGAGTGAATGTATGAGAAGGAAGGAAGGAAGGAAAGAAGGATAAGTAGAAGAGTGGATCAATGGGTGATGAATGAATAAAAGGAAGAAAGGGACAGAAGGAAAAGAGGGAGGGATAGAGACTGATTGAAGCCAAACACAGCCTAGAAAGCCAGACTGACTAGCCTAAGTCTCTGCCACGACGGAGTTGGGATTCAAACTCAGTTTGCCTTGGCAGCCTGCGACCTTACCCTCTGCTCTCAGTGCGCTTCTCCAAACACCTGGCTCAGGAGCCCTCAGATGAGGCCAATCCCTGAACATCTGAGGTCCCTGGATGGAGTCAGGGCATGGTTAATGCCAGGCCCTGAGGTACGTGGCTGGGGACGAGGTCTTGGCAAAGACCTTCCTGACAGCCTCCAGCCTACTCCTGGGAAGCTCTTGCTGGGTGCGTGTTGGGGGTTAGAGATCTGGGAGGGTTGCACTAAGGGGGGCAGGGGCTAAGAAGAGGCCTCGCAAACACAGTTCAGCTCCAGCTCTAACAAGGACAGACACGTCCAAGTGGCACCTGTTGGGTCCCCGGGAAACAGACCCAGATGGAGTGGACTGAGACTGCCGACACTTTATACTACACGTCAATCAGTCACTGCCTGGCGGCTGCTCAGGAGGCAGACTGGGAGCTGGTAGTCCCTCCTCTCCCAGCAACCGGGGATCTGGGTGGCATTTCACAATGCTCACTAAACCAAGGAAGAAGGATCTATTACAGTTAATCAATCAAGGGCGTTTTGCAAATCCACTTGTATCATTTTATAGATGAGGACACTGAGGTCCAAGCAGGGAAAGAATTGGCCCAGGTGTCGTGGAAGGTCCAGGGTAAACAACCATAGGAGTTCTGGGGCCTGCCAGGATCTGTGAACCTATGCAATTAGGAACCGCAGGATGCAGGCAGTTGGGTGGATAAGCTGGCAATGAGGGCAGTGTGAGCTCAGGGGAAAGCAGGAAGCCCCAGGAGTCTGGGAGAAGGCTCTGCCTCCCACCCCAGCAGATCTGCCCCCTCTTCATGCAGCCCTGTCATCATCATCCACTTGGTCACCAGAGCTGGACGCCTGGACGCCCCACCAGGTCCTGCATACATGGAACCCAGAAGGGCCCTGGATACTATGCACATCTCTCTGTCCTTCAGCCATCACCTTGGTGGAGGTCACCATTGTGGCCCATCCTGTGACTTGTACGCATGTCCTGGCTGGTCCACCAGGCTTCATCTTGCCCTGCCCAAGCCAATGTCCGCTCTGCTGCAACTTCAATAATCTTTCCGGAGGCTAATCACAGCCCCTCACTGCACCGTCTGCCTTCTCTCCTCCTGCTCTGTTGGAAACTTTGAGATTAAATCCTTGCTTTGACCAATCAGATCCACTGATCTTATTCACCACCACCCCCCGCCCCCGCCCTCTGCACCTCCAGCCCCAAGGAACATTTGCCAGTTGTTTGAAGGCACCACCAGCTCTCCAGCCTGCAGACTCCTGGACATCCTGTTCTTTTGTTGCCTGAAATGTTCTTAACAGCAGTGCCTGCCTAACTAGCTCCTCCTCACTCCCGGGTCTTTACTCACTGTCACTCCCTGGAGGAAGCTACAAACCTCCCTGATGCTCTTGAAACAGGGTGGCCTGTCCCCTCTCAGTTCTTTCCCAGCCTGCTGCCTGGAACTTTCGGTCATACTTGATTGTAAAAGGTGGGTTTATCTGTCATCTCCAGTTAGATCCACGAGGACAAGGGACAGTGAAATTCCACGTGGGGCTGTCAGAGACTTGCTTAGAGAAATGGCCCTATTCTTGAAATTTAAATACAACAGGCTGGGTGCAGTGGCTCACACCTGTAATCCTAGCACTCGGGGAAGCAGAGGCGGGAGGATTGCTTGAGGTCAGAAGTTCAAGACAAGACTGAGCCTGATACCTTCTCTTACCAGAAATAGAAAAAAATAGCTGGGCATTGTGGCATGCAGCTGTAGTCCCAGCAACTCAGGAGACTGAGGCAAGAGGATCACTTGAGCCCAGGAGTCTGAGGTTGCTGTGAGCTATGATGAAACCACTGTGCTCTAGCTGAGTAACACAGCAAGTGTTGCGTGAAAGTTCTCTCGGGTGGTCAGTGACGCAGAGTTGTGTCTAAACAACAACAACGAAAAAAAAAATACAGCAATATCTTCTTTTATTGATCAGGGGCTGTTCTGCCCAAACGTCACCCCATTTTACCTTCCCAACAATCCTAAGAAAGCAGTGTTATGTCTATTTTAGAGATGAAAAACTGAGGCTTGGAGAGCTTTAGGAACTTGCCCCCAAGATCACACTAAGCCAGTGATTTTCAACCAGTGTGCCAAGAGACACTGGTGTGCAGCAAGAGGATCTTAGGTATGCTGTGAAATTTTTAAAAGATTATTAGTTAAATTATTTGCAATAGAAGTTCAAAGCACAGTTAAGTATATTCTTTTTTTTTGTCAACTCTTTTTTTTATTGAGCAACACAATTTAAGTGTGCCATGGACATTTAACTATAGGTTCTCTTTTATCACGAGATTAAGAAAAGGTTGAAAACACTGTACCAAGCCAGTGAAAAGCCATGACAGGGACACAGCCATGTCTGGAGGTCTTTGTACCCAGCACCCATTTGAGAAGGATCCATGCAGTGAATGATTCCCTGGATATTTTGTTTGAAATCAAGCCACCTTTTTTTAACATGACAAAATGAGGAACATTACACTTGAAGTTGCTCTGGTGTGTTGTCTTTTTCTAATAGGCAAGAAGATAAATAACTATGCTTTTAAAATAAAAGTTTATCCATGTGCTATGAAAAATGGCACACGGTGAGCCCTTCAGAAGAAATGGGAATCCTGGGATGTTCCATGTCTGGGTTTGATGGGGAAGCCCATCCCCCTAGGCTTCCCAGGGTCTAGCAAGCAGGAGAATGCATGTGTCACATCCTCTCTCTGGGGTGCCAGGGCCAGCATACATGTTTAGTCAATGCCTGGAAAGGTCCCCGGTTGGGCCGGCTTTCGTCTTTATGAGACCTGACAAATTCGTCCTAGAAAAAATGCCACATACCTCTTTGCCGAATATCACTAAGGTCACCTTCAAGGCACCCGCCTTGGGAAGCCGTGCACTGATGCCAGTGCCTAGTTCATCCTTCAAAGCAATTTTTACACTCTTCCTGGAATGGCCATCAGAGCTGTTGTTAGACATACCCTGACAATTAATTTCACAAACTCATCCTAGAAAAAGTATTTTGGGGGATGGACTTCCCAAGGGGAGTACTTTGAAGGTGACCGTAGTGATAGTTGGCAGAGAGGTGTGTAGCAATTTTTCTACAATGAACTCACAAACTTAATTATGCAACTTTATCTGCTGGTGGAAAGGTACGGGCTCCCAAGCAAAGGATGAGGCCCCCTCTGTCAGTGTACCTCCTGACGGGGAGCTGGGACAGCCTGTACTGCAGCTGCCCACCACTACCCCTTCCCCCAGCTCTGGCCTGGCTCCCACCTCTGCCTCCTCTGATGGAGGCCAGACGCAGGAGAAGGAGGGAGCCCCAGCCCAGGCCAAGAGGCTGTCCCAAATGTTTACATTTCCAGGAGGATGAAAAGCAGAGACACGAGGACACCTTTAGGGGCAGCAGCAGAAGAGACAGAAAGGAGTCGGGAGGAGGTTGTCCAGGCATCTCAATTGAGCCACCGGGGCTAAGGGGAAATTCCAAAGGAGGCTGCTGCCAAAGCCACAGAGGGCCAGGCCAGCTTGGGACAGCCAGAGCCAGAGCCGTGGCTGTTTAGGAAGAGACAGAAGAAGAAAGACCCTGGCACTTAAAGGGCAGGAGGGGGCAGAGGAGACAAAGAAGTAGCAACCATGGAGGAGGAAAGGAAACAAGAATGGTGGCTGCAAAGGGGAGATTCAAGAAGAAGGCAGGCTGTGGAAAATGGGATGGCAGATCTTCAAAAAGTTAAACATAGAATCACCCCACAATCTAGCAATTCCTCTTGTGGGCACATTCCCTTAAGAATTGAAACCAGAGGCTCACAGTTTGCACACCCTCTTCACAGCAACATAATTCACAGTAGCCAAAATGTGGTCCATCCGTAAAAGGGAATATTTTCCAGCCCTGTAAAGGGAGGTAATTCTAACACCTGCTACCACATGGATGAACTTGAGGACACCATGCTCAGTGAAATGAGCCAGACACTAAAGGACACCTCCTGTGAGATCCCACTCACTGGGAGTCCCCAGAGCCATCAGATCCACAGAGACAGAAGTAGAAGGTGGGGGTGGGGGTGAGGAGGGGTGTGCAGTCAGTGTCTCCTGGGGACAGAGTGTCAGTTTGGGACGATGAGGTTTTGGACACAGAGTGTGGTGATGGTGGCACAGCACTGTGAGAGCGGTGCACTTCAGAATAGTTATAATGATAAATTTTATGTTATATAAACGTTATCCCAATGTAAAGAAGAAAGGAGGGACCAAATCTGAAAAGACATCAGCGTGGGTGAGATCAAAGAAAAGGCCCTGTGGTCCCCTGTTTCCTGCTGCCAACCAAGGTGTCCAGCTCACTGGGCCCCTCTGTGGGATAGCAGTGCCCCCTGGTGGAGACGCCACGGGTTTGAGGGTAACACACGTAGTTGGGTGGCTCAGGGTGGCCGTCTGTGGACGCCCGGGTAGCTGGGCGTCACCGCACGCAGGCCTATGCGTCTTCACTGCCTGACGGTGCCTAGCTGGTCGCTGCCTACAGGCGTGAGGGCTGACCTCAGAGTGTGTCGCGCTGAGCCAGGAGCCTGGGCTGTGGCCTTTCAGGCAGAGGCACTAAAAGCTCCACTGTTCCGCACTCTGCTTGCAGCACACAGCAGGGGCCGCAGGAGCGGCGGGCGGAGGGAGTACAGCAGGTGCAGCAGCCCACACCTCGTCATCTGAAATTCAGACACTTTGCCCACCTTGGGCCTCCTGGCATGACTTTCAAGTTTTGAGAAGTCTGCACTGGACTATTATCTTGATGACAGACGGGGATGTTTTATCACTTAGATTTCGTAAGTGAGGCAAGTGCCTCTCCTCAGACTTGGGAGGCAGGCTTGAGAGTCCAGGAGCCCTGGGGAGCCTGAAGCTCTAAGAGCCCTGGGGCTGCCTGAAACGTCACCATTGTACTGGAGGGTAACTTACCTCTGTGAGGCACTTTGACAAATTATGTTCACAGATGTAATCTTTTATGAGCCTTAAAACAAGCTAGTGAGAGGGAGGGGCAGAGGTGTCTATGCTGATTTCATAAGACAGTTAGATGGAAACTCAGGGGAAGTAGGGGACTGGGAATTGGTCTGGAAGCCCAAATTTCGGGTCTCCCTTTTGGAAGATGAGGTCTTGAGGATTCTGGTTACAGACAGGGCTGGGAGCACTTACCCCCTATTCCACCCTACTTACTCTGAAAAGGGCACTGTGCCCAAGTTGGCTGGTCAGGGGACAGACAGAGCCTGGGTGTTGGAGAGTGAGGGTCTCATGTCCAGGAGAACCCAGATTCCACCGCTCCCTTAGTTAAAGGCTTCTTCTCTCTCACCCACCCTCTGGCATACAGGAAGATGGTGTTCCAAGGCAGCTCAGTGAGAGCAAGGAGGACCTCGGCCTGGATTGGGGGGCCCTTCAGGGCAGCGAGTATCTCCAGGACCTGGGCCTTGGGGCCCCTTCCCATAGGCAACTTGGGGAGTCCAAGGACAGAAGTTCCCCTAGCAAAGAAGCTGGAGAGGACTCACCCTTCTCCAGCCCCGCAGGGTCCCAGAGTCTGCCACGGCAGCGCAGCTGGGAGAGGTCACGGAGCTGCTCGGAAAGCTGGCGTAGGTCAGTCCCCCACTATTGTGCTATGCCTCTGGGACGGGGCAGCGCTCCAGAAAGCCAGAGCCAGGCCCCAAGACTGGTTGCCTGCTGCACTGGCACGGTTCAGCTCTAGGGACAGCCCAAAGGCTGTCTTCCAACCTGCACAGACACACACAAACACAGAGCCCTGGTGGGTGTGTAGACCCATGTGCACACTCACGCCCAAACTGAAGACAGCACATGCACGCTGCAGGCACACACAAAGCCAAACATGCACACTCGACCCACAGACTTGCACACCTCAGCCTATCAGACCCATGCATGGAAGCCTAAACATGTGATTCACGCACTGTTTACACACAGACACACGACCCCACCCATGATGAAAACAGAGGTGTGTGTTCCACTCCATGCCCCCCACCGTGGCAGCATCACACAGCGGAGGGGATACTTTAGCCACTCCCAGTCCCTCAGCCCCTCCAAAGTCAAACAGAAATCCACTCTGCAAAAATGGTCTGAAATGCAAATGTAGCTTCAACAGCTCTAACCAGGCTTCCCTCTTCCCTTCCCCACTACTGCTGACCCCTCTGATATTGGAAGGTCTGGACCCCTCTCTGGGACCTGCCAACCCCTCCTTGTCTCGGAAGGCCTCCCTGCAGGTTCCCACAAGCCCCTGATGCTTGGGCTGCCAGCCAAGTGGACGAGACCCTCTGAAGTCCTAAATCCCTCTCTTCTCCTACCAGGTTCAGCCTCGATGCTTCCGCTGTGGACGAGGCACCCTGTCTCCCTCGGGCACTGGCTAGTCTTGCTCTAAATCTGCCAGGAGAAGGGCTGAAGACTTGGACACAAGGGGATCTGCCTGGGGGCAGGACCCCAGCAGAGCACCCAGGCAAGGTGGGTATAACCTGCAGCCACCCCTGACAATAGCACATCTCTGGGCCTAGAAGCAAGCACTGTGGGTAGAAAGGAGAGCCTTACCCAGAGGTGGGCACAGCTTATCTGTGGTGTAACCCATGGCTGGGACATCTCTGAGACCTGAGATTCCAGTCCAAGCCTGAAGGGTTGTCCCTGTGGCGGTATCTGGTGGTAGGCAATCGTGGGCCTTGACAGCATTCCGTGGGCTGGTGGGGAGAGGGATGTGTCCTCAATCTGCAGCTCCAGCCAGGCCTGGAGGATCTTTGCCAGAATGTATCCTGTAGCAGGAAAGAAGCTGTGTCTATGCGTGGGGTCTGCAGCTGGGAGGGTTTTTCTCAGACTTGAGATTCCAGTATGCAATTCTTGGGGCTGTGGTTCATAGCTTTGACACCTTTGGTCATGACCACAGATGACCCTCAGAGGGAGATTCTTGGTGACTAGAGCCTGACCTGGAGCTGCAGCCCACTAGGTGGGGGCCCCTCGGCCAGGACTTCAGCTTGTGGCTGGTGGAGCCCCTGACTGTGGCTGGAGGCTGGGGGTTTGGGGTGCGTGCCTGGGTTCCGTGGATGTGGCTATGACCATGGCTGGGGATTCTCGACCTGGAGCCCTGGGCTGCCTTTCCAATTTAGCAAAATGCTTATCCCCACAGGAATGTGGCAGCTCTGAAAAAAGAGTGAGGTCACAGTCAGTTCCCGTGTCCTTTCATGAGGTCAGCTCCCTGGAAATCCCTCCGTGTTTGGAAGTGCCCACTCCACCTGCCCAAGGTAGCCCAGCCTGAGAGTTTCTCTCATTCATACCAAATTGGGGAAAGGGGATCCCGGGGATAGGATTGGGGATAGGGACACCTCTCAGAGGGTTCCCTTGGTGGGGTTCCCAGGGAAGGGAAGGGCACTGATAAGAGAGTTAGGCTTCTCTGGGAAAGGAACTAGGTGGAATTCTGGGGGCTCCAAGGGACCCAGAGAGGAAAAGGACCTTCAGCCCCTGCGTTTTTCCCTCTCCCTGGGTCCTCCAAACTAGAGTGAGCAGCCCCATTGCAATGACCTTGCGTGTTTTCTCTCTCTCTCTCTTTCTTTATCTCTTTGTCTCTGAATCTCTAACCTAACATCTCTTTGGAGTTGATCCATCCTGCAGTCTAAACCTATAGCAAGTCTCTGAGCCTCTGTGGGTCCCTCTATGAGAGGAGCACAAGAAGCCCAGGGCAGGCTCTGCAGCTCATACCTGCAATCTAACACCCTGGGAGGCTGAGGTGGGTGGATCGCTTGAGGCCAGGAGTTTAAGACCAGCCTGAGCAAGAGTGAGACCCTGTCTCTACAAAATATAGAAAAATCAACCAAGCATGGTGGTGCACACCTGTAGTCCCTTCTACTCAGCAGGTTGAGACAGGAGGATTACTTGAGCCAAGGAGTTTGAGGTTGCTGTGAGCTGTGATGACACCACTGCACTCCAGCCTGGATGACAGAGTATGATTCTGTCTCAAAAAAATATATAAAAGAAAAGAAAAGGATAATCTCCCTAATGTGTTTAGTAGGTCATGAACATTCATTAGACACTGGGTCTAGACCTCTGTCCCTAGATATCTGGCCTCTTCTCATCCCTTCCTCCCTGAGACAAGTACAAGCCCATCTGGATGGTCTCCAGTTTTGCAGGGGAATAGGATGGGGTCCAGGAGGGATGGTTCTGCCCTAGAGCCTCTCACATCTGTGCCTTCTTGGGGGGTGGCTGTTTCCAGGCCTAGAACCCCCAGTGCTGGAATGCATGGAAAAGGACCATGTGGAACCAGATCATGTGTGAGTATCTGCCCTACAGCAGGAAGGTACTCCCACACACCTTGACTGGCCAGGAAGTGGGGGCTGGGGGAGGAGAGGCGCAGGGGTGTGGCATGCTGGGGCTAGCCACCATCCCACTGGGCCATCTGAAAACTCATCTCCTCTTTCACACCCTCCTTCTGCCCGGGAGAGGTTCTCAAGGAAGCCTCAGGAGACAGGTTGGGGGGCTCCCAGTCAGGGCTGGGCAATCCCAGCTCACCTTGGGAAAAATGCACCTGAATCCTGAGACATGGGCTGTTTTGATCCCCTCCACCCCACCCCAGACTGATCGTCCAACAAGTGCTTCAAGAACTTCGGCAGTACCATGGGTAAGTCAGAAGGGGAACGGGTGTGAGGGAACAGATAGGGGAGACAGGTGTTGAGAAAATGGGGGAAATGGAAGGAAAGAGAGGGTGGGGAGGGGGGCGAGCTTCCACTAGCCCAAGGAGTACCTTGGAGCAAATGAGAAAAGGTGCCTCTTTCCTGAGATGCTGCTATCTGTTAGAATATCTTCCTGAGATATTCTAAGTATGGGCTGATTTTTGTAGGGCCAGGACACATTGCTGTGCTCTGCTGGAAAGCCTGGTCATAATGTGCCCCCATACACAAGCCCACAATGTCAAAGACAGGTGGGCGCTTAGCGTTGGCTCTGGGTGCACACCTGTATACTGAAGCCTGGGTGGGGGTTGGAGAGAGGAAAGAGAGGATTGAGATGGGGTAGGAGAGGAGACTGCCGACCCAGGGACCTGTCCCTCTGATCCTGCAGGGCCCGGCAGAGGGCTTGCATGTCAGCCAGCCCCGGAGGACCCCGCTCTAACCTCACCTGGTTTGAGTTCCTGTCTGAGTAAGTACACAGAGCTGCTGTGGGTGGGAGCTATGGGTGGAGGTGGCACTGGATTTGAGCAAGTGTGTGTGGATGGTCCTCTCTGTTGGGGCCCTACACCAGGGGCAGGAGCTGGGGCTCCCATCAGGACAAGGTGGGGGCTGGTGGGGGTCTCATACACCCTGGGAGGAGAGTGGAGAGCTTCCTGGAGGAAGTGACAGTTTGAGCAAGGTTCTGACGGAAGAGCAAGATCTTCTATATGCAGATGAAAATGAAGGAAAGAAAATAGAACTACCCGGCTTAGCTAGTTGTATGAGGGCAGGGCTGAGAGAAGGGAAGGTGGGAGAAGTTGGCAGAGGTCAGACCACCTTGGCTAAGGAACTTGGACTTTATCCTAAAGAACAGGGTTGGGGGGTTAGGCATCATCAGTTCTGGTGACCACAGGCAGGGCTGGGGGCCCTGACTCCCTCTCTCAGTCACTCATTCATTCGAAAAATATTTATGAATATTTGCAAAGCTCTAGAAGCCTCGGGGACTGGAGGAATGGAGTCTCCCTCCAGAGAATAGATTCTGCCAGGGCCGGAACCATGTCTGGCTTATTGATCATTGGGACTTAACAGATATTTATTAAATACGAGTGTCCCAGCAGTCCAGCATAGGCGTGGCAATAATCTGGCAAAAGAATGGAAGGGATTTAAAGGCAAATTAGATATGGAAGGAGGGTGTGTGGAGTGTGAATTTGAGGGTGTGAATGAGAAGTGAACAGGTGGCCAGGTGTGGTGGCTCACACCTGTAATCCCAGCACTTTTTCTTTTTTAAAAGACATTGTCATTCTGTCACCCTGGGTAGAGTGCTGTGGCATCATCATACCTCACAGCAACCTCAAACTCTTGGGCTCCAGTGACCCTCTTCCCTTAGTCTCCCGAGTAGCTTGGGAGGACTACAGTCACCTGACACAATGCCCAGCTAGTTTTGCTATTTTTAGTAGAGATAGGGTCTTACTCTTGGTTCAGCTGCTCTCAAACTCCTGAGCTCAAGCAATCCACCCACCTCAGCCTCCCAGAGTGCTAGGATTACAGGTGTGAGCCATCACATGGCCCTGCAATCCCTGAGAGGCTGAGGCAAGAGAATGGCTTGAAGCTAAGAGTTGGAGACCAGCCTGGGCAACAAAGCCAGACTCCGTCTCTTTAAAAAATACAAAAAATTAGGCTCGGCGCCTGTGGCTTAACAGGCTAAGGCGCTAGCCATGTACACCTGAGCTGGCGGGTTTGAATCCAGCCCGGGCCTGCCAAACAACGACGGCTGCAACCAAAAAATGGCCAGGCGTTGTGGCGGGCGCCTGTAGTCCCAGCTACTTGGGAGGCGGAGGCAAGAGACTCGCTTGAGCCCAGGAATTGGAGGTTGCTGTGAGCTGTGATGCCTCGGCACTCTGTCTAGGGTGACAGCTTGAGGCTCTGTCTCAAAAAAAAAAAAAAATACAAAAAATTAGCCAGCCATGGGGTGGTACACACCTGTAGTCCCAGCTACTGGGAAGGCTGAGGCAGGAGGATGACTTGAGCCAGTTTGAGGTTGCTGTAAGGCATGAAATCACTGCACTCTAGCTAGGGAGACAGAGCAAGACTGTCTCAAGGCAAAAAAAAATAGAGGAAGAAAAAGTGAGTGAACAGACTGAGGCCTCTAGCCCAGACCTGCAGAGGGACCCCAAACTTTGAGATCATGTTGCACTCTCCTCTCTGCGAACCCAGTCCCAGCGGCTCCTAGAAAGGAGGCCATGGAGAGACGGGTTCCAGGTGGATTCTGGGAGTGGCCTGCAAAGTTGCCTCAGAATAGCCTGCGGCCCCCTCTGATGGACCTTCCCTCCTGCCCCCCAGGAGCGAGGACAGTGCTGGCAAGAATGAGAAGAGTGAGAAGAACACTAGGGTGAAGCGTAGGCTGAGCTGCCTCCGAAGTCGTGTCACCAGACAGAAGGAGAAGGTGGGCTGGGGGCTGGGCTAGGGGAGCCTCCCCCTTTCTCCCTGGCATGGCAGGGTGCCTTTGACTCACAAGCCCTGTGATTTGAAGGTGGGGTAAGGGGCTGGATGCATAAGAGGAGCAGACCCTGCAGAGGCCATCCTTAGACCCACCTCCCTCTTCACTCAAAGGTGAAGAGCCCAGCACATCTAAAGGAAAAGGGTCAGAATGCTCGAGAGAAGCGGGAGTGTGTCAGTGGGCACCAGCTGGCACAAGGGACCTTCTTCAGCCACACTAGCTGCCCCCTGTGTGGCAAACCCTTCCTGAGCTCTGGTAAGTCCAGTGGCCCCATCCGTCCCCCTGATGGCAGCCACTCTCTCTTCAGTCCTCTCAATCGTGGCCACGGTCTCCTTTGCTCTGTGCATCTTCTTTCCATTTCATCCTTGCCACACATGGGAGGACTTCAGCGGCTCCACCCAAGGGGTTGGCCCCAGGGGGCAGGGATCCTTTGGTTAACTCAGAACTGGCATAATTCCTCTTAATCCTCAGCTTTGCCATTGTAAGAATCACCCTGCAAAGCCTGGACTCGGGCCACGTAAGGGTTTGCTAGGGCTGCTGTGACAAAGTACCATATGCTTCGTGGCTTGAACAGCAGGAATTTATTGCCTGGCATTTCTAGAGCCTGTAAGTTTGAGAGCAAGGTGTCAGCAGGGCTGGGCTCCATGTGATGCCACCGGGGAAAAATCTGTTTCAGGCTCTGTCCTGGCTGTTGGTAGTATGTTGGCCAGTGACCAAATGACTCCATTCTTGACACAGATTCTCCCCGTGTCCCTGTCCCTGTGCTCATTTCCCCTTTGTACAAGGACACTAGTAGTATTGGATTAGGGTCCCCACCCCCACTCCGATGTGACCTCATCTTAGTAAATTACATCTGCAGGGACCTGATTTCCAAATCAGGTCACATTCTGAAGTACTGGGTGGAGTAGGACTTTTATGTATAAATTTGGTGGCCAGGGGTACAATTCAACCCATAACAGGTGGTTTTCTGCCTCCCAGGGCTCTCAGCAGTTGCAGGGTGGGGATGGCAGCTGTCTCTGCTCGGGAAAGAGTCCTCAATTCAAGAACTGGGGATGGAGATGTCTCTGGTCATTGCTGGTACTTGGAACTTTGCCTTTTTGAAAACAAGCTCCACTTTGAAGGAAACAAACAGGAGGCGGCAGCAATTGCCTGTTAGGAAAGACACATGTGCAGTTTTTAGGGGGAATCCAAACTGCTAACTGGCAGGCAGGACTCAGGCTAGTTTAAGTTTTCTGGCCTTCAGCACTGCTCACATTTGGGGCCAATCTTTGTAGTAGGAGGGGTGCTATCTCATGCATTTAGGATGGCTAGCATCATCCTTGACCCTCACCCATTAGATGCCAGTAGCAACCTCCTTCCTCTCCTCCAGTTGTGGCAACCAAAAATATCTCTGGACATAGGTGAAACGCCTCTAGCTGTGGGGTGGCAAAATTGCCCTGCATAAGAATCAGTGGGCTAATGAGATGACAAACAGACCTTAGGAGGAGCCTAGACCACGCAGTAAGGGCAACATCACATTCAGGACAGGGGCCTTCCAAGTGACCTGAGCCACAGGTTTTATATTTCTTGGCTTTACCTGCTCCCAACATGGGTATTTTCCTTCTTTCTCATTCATCCCTCTTCTGGAGCACTGTTTTGCCAGCTGTGGGATCAGGGATGTCCCACTGTGGCTGCTGCCGCCAAGGGTGTTCTTTGTGTTTTCTTTCCCTTGGGCATTCCCCAGCTAGCTTTGGGACACCAGAGCTGTCTCCTGCAGAGGATGGGGCATGGGCTCTGCAAAGTCCTCAGTGCACTTCCAATGTCAGCGTTTTGAAGTCCTTAATTTTAAGCAGAAAAGTGGCTGCCTATTTCTCCTGGCATCCTGTTCTCTTCTGCAGGAGCCAAGGTTTCCTGGATCTATCTTAAGTATCTAATTCAATTGGCAAGTGGGAGGTTGGAAGAAGGAAGGGTAAAGCCAGAGATCCAGAAACCAAATCTGTACACAGAGCTGATGCCAGAACGTGGATGAGCTACTGTTCTCTCTTAGAAGACTGATGATACATATACAACTCTATATTCTTCTAGTTTGTTATGTGCTTTAAATTTTGTTCTATTTATTTTTTTTTTTTTTGAGATGGGGTCTTGCTCTGCTGTCCTGGCCAGAGTGCAGTGGTGTGATCATAGCTCACTGCAGCCTTGATTCCCTGGGTTGAAGTGATCCTCCTGCTTTAGCCTCCCAAGTAGCTGGGACTACAGGCTCTCACCATCATGCCTGGCTATTTTTGTGTGCGTGTGTGAAAATGGGGTCTCACTGTGTTGTTTAGGCCTGTCTTGAACTCCTGGCCTTAAGCAATCCTCCCACCTCAGCCTCCTGAAATGCTGAGATCACAGGCATAAGCCACTGCACCTAGATAATACTACATTATGTTTAATCATCTGTCTCCCCAGTCTCTCTGATCTGTGACGGTTTCTCCATCTTTCCCTATTGTTCATGACCTTGCCAGTCTTGAGAAATGCTAGCTGGATATCTGGTACCATGTAGCCCAGTCTTGGTTTGTCTAATATTTTCTCATAATTAGAAGGGATCATGGGTTTCTGGAGACTTCTTGTCTCATGTTATCAAGGGGACATGCTATACACATGACATCCCTGGTGATGTTAATCTTAATCATCTGGTTAATATGATATCTGCTAGCCTAATATTTTCCCCTTTTCCTTCTCTATTCTTTGGATAAGGTGAGTCACCATAGTGATTCTCAGAGTGGTGGGAATTAAGCTCTTCCTCCTGGAGAAATAATTTGATTTTCAGAACAACCCTTTGAGATCAAGGAAGATTTGAGTTTGTGTAAAAGAAATGATGTGTTAGGCTGGGTGTGACAGGTCATGCCTATAATCCTAGCACTCTGGAAGCCCAAGCTGGAAGGATTGCTTAAGGCCAGGAGTTCGAGACCAGCCTGAGCAAGAGATAGATCCCCATCTCTACAAAAAAATAGAAAAATTAGCCAGGCGTCATGGTGGGTGCCTGTAGTCCTAGCTATTTAGGAGGCTGAAATAGGAAAAATCACTTGAGCCCAGGAGGTTGAGGTTGCTGTGAGGTATGATGATGCCATTGCCTGGGCTACCAAGTGAGACCCTGTCTCAAAAAAAAAAAAAGAAAGAAAAAGAAATGATGGGGGTAGCACTTAGCATGGTGTGCCCCTGTGCTCTGACCATGGCCCCCTCCACACTTGTGTTAGGGCCAGAACACCTGTGTCTCATTCCGAATACGCTGAGAAAAGGCATTCCCCAGGCATAACCTCCCACAGGCCTGTCAGACTTTACTATCTGTCCTGTAAAAGAAACAATCTCACCGTAAGTTAAACAGGACAGAGAATGAGTCATATTCCAGGTAATTAGGGAAGGTAAGTCTCCAGGGTGAATCCAGGATGCTTTCTCAGAGACCAGCCCTATTGACCAAACATCATTCCAGACAGCCCTGTTCCAGGCCCTGATCTTTGAGGCTTTACAGTCTGAACTTGTCTACCCCTCCACGCTTCCTTCTCTCCCCTGCTACTCGGCCACTTCAGACTCCACGGCCTGCCCACCCTGAAGCTTCATGACTGCCCATGACCCCACCTGTGTGTGGCTCATTCAACGCTGTTCCTGGAACTCCCTCTGACACCTAACTCTTACTCACCTCCTAAGACAAAGCTCAGGCCCACTCTCCTCCAGCTCCAGGAAGCCTGAATTAGTCTGGATGAGTGTCTAAATGTCTCTTGGGCCAGCTGCTGTCAGCTAAGGGCCATTTTGTCCCCACTCCACAGGACACTTGGCAATATCTGGAGGCATTTTTGTTTGTCAGGACCAGGGAGCTACTGGCACCTCCTGGGTAGAGGATTGGGGTGCTATTCAACATTCTCCAATGTGCAGGGCTTCCCCCTTCCATCCCCCACTAGAGTATTATCCAGCCCCAATTGTCAGTAGTGCCGAGATTGAAAGACGCTGCCCTGAACCTAAGCTCCCTATGTCTTCTTGGCTCTTAGCACAGTACTTCGCCCATGATAAAGACTCAATAAACAGAGAATGTTTGGATAGATAAAAGAAAGACATGCTAGCTTGGCATGTAGTCCCAGCTACTCAGGAGGCTGAGACAGAAGGATCACTTGAGCCCAGGAGTCTGAGGCTGCAGTGAACTATGATGCTGCTGCTGCACTCTAGCCCAGGTGAACAGAGCCAGATTCTGTCTCAAAAAGAAAAAGGAAAAGAAAAAAGAAAGAAGGCAGGCAGGCAGGCAAGGGATCCTGTCCCTTAAGACAGACTCCTTGAGAAAGTTGGTTTTAATGTTTAGGAGAGAATGGTGCCTACCTGAAGATGGTTATAGACATGAGACCTGTACTTCTCTTCCTGCTTAAAAATCTTCAATGCTGGCTAAGCGCCTGTGACTCAAGCAGCTAAGGCACCAGGCACATACACCTGAGCTGGCAGGTTTGAATCCAGCCCAGCCCACCAAACAACAATGACAGCTACAACCAAAAAATAGCCGGGCATTGTGGCAGGCGCCTTGTAGTCCCAGCTACTTGGGAGGCAGAGGCATGAGAATCGCTTAAGCCCAGGAGTTGGAGGTTTCTGTGAGCTGTGATGCCACGGCACTCTACCCAGAGAGACAGCTTAAGGCTCTGTCTCAAAAAAAAAAAAAAAAAAAAAAAATTGGGTGGCACCTGTGGCTCAGTGAGTAGGGCGCCAGCCCCACATACCGAGGGTGGCAGGTTCAAACCTGGCCCAGATCAAACTGCAACAAAAAATAGCCAGGCGTTGTGGTGGGTACCCATAGTCCCAGCTACTCAGAGGCTAAGGCAAGAGAATCGCCTGAGCCCAAAAGCTGGAGGTTGCTGTGAGCTGTAATGCCACAGCACTCTACCAAAGGCAACAAAGTGAGACTCTATCTCTAAAAAAAAAAAAAAAAAAAAATCTTCAATGCTTGTGGGGCACAGTGGCTCACGACTGTAATCCCAGCACTCTGGAAGGCAGAGGTAGGAGGATTGCTTGAGTTCAGGAATTTGAGACCAGCCTGAGCAAGAGTGAGACCCCATCTCTAAAAAATAGCCAGGTGCCTGTAGTACTAGCTACTGGGAAGGCTGAAGCAAGAGAATCACTTGAGCCCGAGTTTGAAGTTGCTGAGAGCTGTGACATCATAGCACTCAACCCCAGGATGACTGAGTGAGACTCTGTCTCAAGAAAAAACAAAAACAAAAAAACAAAAAAAACTTCAATGCTTCCCCCATTGCCTTTGGAATAAACTCCAAAGTTACAATAATTTAGAGAAGAAACTTTTTTTCCGTGTTTTTTATTGTCGAGAGAGTTCTACCCTATGCCCTGAGCAGAGTGCAATGGTGTTGTAGCTCACTGCAACCTCAGACTCAGGCTGTGCGCATCCCGCTGTCTCGGCCTCCAAAGCTGCTGGGATTACAGGCACTTGTTGCAGCGCATGGCTGGGTTTTCCCATTTTTTTTCATGAGCTGGGGTCTCACTCTCGCTCAGACAAGCCTTGAACTCCTGAGCTCAAACAATGCTCCCACCTCAGCCTCCCACAGGGCTGGGATTACAGGTGTGAGCCACCACACCTGGCAAGAAGAAACTTTTTTTCTCTTTTTTGAGACAGTTTCACTATGTCGTCCATGGTAGAGTGCTGTGGCATCACAGCTCACAGCAACCTCAAACTCTTGGGCTTAAGCGATTCTCTTGCCTCAGCTTCCCGAGTAGCTGGGACTACAAGGCACCTGCCACAGCGCCCAGCTATTTTCAGGTTGTAGTTGTCATTGTTGTTTAGCAGGCCTGGGCTCAAACCACCTTCAGTGTATGAGGCCGGTGCCGCCGGCGCTCTACTCACTGAGCTACCGGGAGCTGAGCCTTAGAGAAGAAAGTTTTACGCATTCATTAGTCCCCAAATGTACTGTGTCAGAGCGTTGACATCAACTGGAGTAGGGTGTCTGATGGAGTTTGTATGTGCATTTCTGAAATCTCCAATTCCCTGGACATACTCCCTCTCTTGACCATGAAGGCTGGACTTCAACTGATGGCTATTTCACTTGGAGACCTCACACCTCAGCTTTTGAGCTGAGGACTCTTGACAACATATTGTGGGTGTTTTTCTAAGTGATATTTAGTTTGGGGAGATCTTAAACTGGTTGATCAGTCTGGACCTTTGGTGAGAGCTGTTCTCACCTATGTTGGGGTGTCTGAGACCACCTAAGAGGTATATGACTCACTTTTTTCCAGATCTGCCTTTCTGGGATCTAAACTGCCCCTTCTTCTCCAGCAACAGACCCCACTCTCTCCACTTCTTGGGCTCTCCCCCGCCCTCAGACTCCCCTACCCTCCTTTAGCTACTCCCAACCCCAACGAGTGTGCAGAAGCCCGCTGACACCTGACACCCCATCAATGCACCTGTCAATTGCTCCAAGGCACCCTCAACCCCGCTGAGCCACCCCCGCCAAGAAATTCCCCAATACCTCTGTTCTCCAGCCCCAGCCTCCCAAGAGAGGGAGTATGTCCAGGGAATTGGAGATTCCCTCCGGACTCTGTTGACTCCACAAGACACCTGCCATACCTTCTCCGGCCAGTGACCCCCCTCCAGTCCTGGGGTACCCAGACCCTCACTGACTTCGTCCCCCCAAAATAAAGCCTCCCAACCTCGCTGACCCGCTCCTGAAGGGTCACACTCACTGCAAGCACCCTCTCCCTTTAGTCCCTGCTTCCCTCACGAGGCCGCGTGGGCGCCCCCACGGAACAGCAGGGGTAGGTTCAGCCCCGTGGCTCGGGCCCAGATCCAGACGCCCGCCTCGAAGCCACGCCCTCTTCCGGACCACGGCCTCGGAAACGCCTCCTGGGCGGGGCCGCGCATACGCCGCTTGTTCTGCGCGGCGTCCCGCTTCCGGCTACCGGCTGTGGGCAGCTGCGGATCCCGGGAGGCCTGGGGGAGGCGTTGGAGGCGGCGCTGGCGGTGGCGGTGGCCAGTGTGGCCAGTGTGGCCGAGGAGCGGGCGGAGAGCGGCCTGCGGACGACCTGCCCGAGGTGAGGGCTGCGGGATGGGCCCGTGGAGAACGCGGCTCGGGAGAGAGGCCTTGGTTCATCACGTCCTACTGGGCGTGGGACCCCCCAGGGCTGCGTAAGGCTTCCTTCCGCAGGCAGGTGGATGGGTGCTCTGGTTCAAGCTGTCCCGTCAATGCATAGGGGCTCCAGGTGGCCGGTGCAGGGTGCAGGGGTGCAGGGGATACCCGCCGGCTCCGTCCGAGCCCCAGACAGCCCTGGGGCGCTGCAACCTCCCCGGGAGAAGAGAGAGAGAAAGGTCACTCGAACTGCAGCCTCTGCTCTGCTGCTCGTTCGGGCGCGCCTGGGGCAGGACCAGGGAAGTATGATGGAGTATGTCTAGGGGGAGTGATACCCCCTCCCCCGTACCCAGCACGATGATACTCATACTTAAGCCTTTCCTGGGAGAACACTCACGCCGGAGCAGTCGTCCAACTGCCTGCCAGGGAGCTTTTGGATACAAAGCCGTGAGAAATGTGTACGTGCTTTGGGTCTGTCTTACTCCTCTTTCCATTTTCTTGTTTGTGTAAGAATGAGAAGCCTTTCCTTGGTCCTTGTGTGCTGTAGCTGTAAAATCTCCTTACCTCTTGGTCTGTTGAGATAGATGGAAGCCATCTGAAAGGGTAAAAAGTTTCTTGAAGTTTTACCATGAAGTGAAGCAACGAAAAACACAACTTTTCTTTCTTTGCCTTGTTTTCTGGGAGGTGGAATTACAGCCAGTCGTTTTGAAGGGCCCCTTCTCTTCTGATTGACTAAAGAGAGTTGACCAGACAGACAGCTTGGTGGCCAAGGGCAGCTTGCAGATGAGTTTTGCAGGTATCCTGGGTGAATGATTAATTTCCAGAGCTCTGAGAAGTGTCGGGAGCACAGGCTTGAAAGTCGGATCAGATCTGGGTTCTGGTTCCAATTCCACCACCTGTTAGCCATATAACCTTGCTAAGCCTCTGATTTCTCATCTTTAAAATGGGAACAAGGTTTGGATGGGAATTATATGAGATAAACAGTGTAAGGCACACAGCAGAAGTACCTGGCATATGATGAATTCTCAGTGTTACATATCCTGTGTATTTGTGCATACTCCTAGGTCTGTATTTTTAGGTTGCTGTTGCAAGTAAGGCAAATTTGGAAAATTCGAGCATCTCAGTTGTTTGAACTGGGCTAAGGTTTGTGCCTTATCAGTAGTTTGCTATTTCTGTGGGTCAGCAAACCCTTCTGAGGAGAAAAAAGAAGATACTTGCTCTAGAGCAGCGGTTCTCAATCTTCCTAATGCCGCAATGTATTTTCGTTGTTAAAAAGGGGTTGCAACCCACAGGTTGAGAACTGCTGCTCTAGAGCAAATAAGAACAAACAGCCAGTATGTGTAAGTTTCATTCTTGCAAACATAATTTGTTTTGGTTTTGTATTTTTTTTTGAAATTTGTGACTTCTTTTAAATTTTATTTTTTAACGGACAGATAACATTTGTATATTTATTATGTACAACATGATGTGTTCTTGAAAAATGTAAAAGGAGGCTAGGCGCCTGTGGCTCAGCGGGCTAAGGCGCCAACCACGTACACCTGAGCTGGCCGGTTGGAATCCAGCCTGGGCCCGCCAATCAACAATGACGGCTGCAACCAAAAATGGCCAGGCGTTGTGGCGGGCGCCTGTAGTCCCAGCTACTTGGGAGGCAGAGGCAGGAGACTCGCTTGAGCCCAGGAGTTGGAGGTTGCTGTGAGCTGTGATGTCACAGTACTCTATTCAGGGTAACAGCTTGAGGCTCTGTCTCGAAAAAAAAAAAGCTCAATGGGCTAAAGCGCTAGCCACGTACACCTCAGCTGGCGGGTTCGAATCCAGCCTGGGCCTGCCAATCAACAATGACGGCTGCAACCAAAAATGGCTGGGCGTTGTGGCGGGCGCCTGTAGTCCCAGCTTCTTGGGAGGTGGAGGCAGGAGACTCGCTTAAGCCCAGGAATTGGAGGTTGCTGTGAGCTGTGGATGCCACGGCACTCTATCCAGGGTGACAGCTTGAGGCTCTGTCTCAAAAAAAAAAAAGAAAAATGTAAAAGGAGTGGATGTTAAGTGCTCTGACCACAAAAATGATAAGTATGTGAAGTGATGCATTTGTTAAGCTAGATTTAACCATTCCATGATGTATGTATACTTCAAAGCTTATTTCATTTTTAAATGGCGTATCTTAGAGCAGTGGCTCTCAACCTGTGGGTCGGGACCCCTTTGGGGTCTCCTGCATATTATATATTTACATTATGATTCATAACAGTAGCAAAATTACAGTTATGAAGAAGCAACGAAAATAATTTTATGGTTGGGGATCACCACAACATGAGGAACCGTATTAAAGGGTTATGGCATTAGGAAGGTTGAGAACCACTGCCTTAGAGGATTGTAAAAGAGATTGTTTTCTCTTTTTTCTTGACTCCACTTTGAAAGTTGCAAGTTCCGCACACCTTGTTTCTGGCATAGCAATGGTGTAATTTTCATGCCTGTCACACAGTAGCAATTACAGCTACAAAGCCTTTAGTCCACCAGGGCTGTGGTGACCAACTCAGCCTCCCTGATGTTTACCCACCACATGTTTAACATAGTTCTGATCCTGTGTCAAGGTCTCCTTCCTTCTTACTCATCCCAGGTCATGTTACCATTTCTTCAAACTCCATCTGCGATTTTCAAAACATTTTCCTTTCCACCTCTCTTAAATAATTTAAAGCCTGGAGACCTCTATTAAGTCTAACCAATTGTGGTTTCTTTGTTATTTGTTAGCTATCACCTCCACCCCCAAGAGTCAAGACCCACTGTTTTGAAAACCTCTTTAGGTGCAAAACAATTCTTGTTGAGGCTCTGGAGCTGCCTGTAGGAATTTTTCTGGAGGAGGAATGTGGCTGACCAGGTAAAGGCGGAAAACTGGTTAAAATACCATCTTTCTGCCGGGCGTGATGGCTCACTTCTGTAATCCCAGCACTTGGGAGGCTGAGGCAGGTGGATTGTCTGAATTCACAGGTTCGAGACCAGCCTGAGCCAGAGTGAGACTCCGTCTCTAAAAAAATAGCCAGGTGTTGTGGTGGGCACCTGTATTTCCAGCTGCTTGGGAGGCTGAGGCAAGAGGATCACTGGAACCCAAGAGTTTGAGGTTGCTGTGAGCTATGATGCCACAGCTCTCTACCGAGGGTGACCAAGTGAGACTCGGTTTCAAAAATATATATATATGTTCCTGAAGGCCTCAGTGACTGGACTCTTGCAGTTGGGCGCATGCTTTGTTGTTCAAATTAAGCTGTGTGTAAACTAAATTTAGCTTGTTTGCTTCTCTGCTTTTGTTCATGGATAGATTTATAGTTTCAACTGAGTATAAAGTGACTGATTTGTTATTGGATACTGTGGATAGTAACATTTTAAATTTGTGTCACTTTTTAAAAATAATATAGCAGCATTATGGAGATAATAATTCCCATACCATGAAAGTTACCCTTTTAAGGTGTACTTTTTGGTACTTTTTGGTATATTCACAGAGGTAGACAGCTGTCATTGGTGTGTGATTCCAGGACGTCTTATCATCTCATCATTCCTATGGGTGAGTTTCAGGAGGAGAGAAAGTCAAAAGAAGGGTTCATGTCTCACCGGCAACCCTTCCATTGCAGGTGAGATGGAAGCCAGGAAAGACAATATCAAATTTTACTTATCAGAAATCTATAGTCATCCTGCTTTATAAGGACAGCCCAGCTGTGCACCATTTATGGATAACTCTAATTTGCTAAGGTTCTTTCAAAAAGCAAAATTGAGTTGAGAAAAAAAAATAATAAATCAGAAAGTCATTTACAGTAGGGGCTTGTGGTCTCAGTCGTCCCTTTACAAGGGTGAAGTAGACAGTGGCTTGCCGGATACAGTGCACAGCCAGGAATTTAAGCATCCTTGGCTGTCAGACAGTGAAGGGGTCAGCTCTATGGGGCTCACAGTGCCAGGTGTGGTGACTCATGGGAGGTCATTGTGACCCTTTGCGTAATCCACTTTGGGGCTCCTACGAGTTCTGAGAGCAATAGGAAGATGGAGAAATTGGGACTTCATTGACTGCTGGTGGGAATGTATAGTGCTTTGTAAAGCAGTCCAGCAGTTCCTAAAAAGCTTAAACAGAGAATTAACATACCATTCATCTATCAATTCCACTCCTAATTGCATGCCCTAGAGAAATGACAGCATGGGTCTGTATAAAAGCTCATAAACACCAGCATTGTTCAGAATAGCCAAAAAGTAGAGACAACCCACACATCCATTAGCTGAGGAATATATTGATAAAATATGGTCCATCCATGCAATGGAATGGTATTCAGTGATAAAAAGGAATGGTGTTCTTATACGTGGAGGAACTAAGGAAGCATCACGCCAGTTCCAAAAGGCCACATGTTGTATGATTGCATTTCTAGGAAATGTCCAGAATAGGCAAATCCATAGAAACAGAAGATGGATTTGTTACTGGTGGATGATGGGCGAGGAGGGCAGTGAATGGGAAGTGACTGCTGAAGAGGATGCAGCTTCTGTCTTTGAGTGATGAACACATTGTAAAATTGATTGTGTTGATGAGTGCACAACTCTGCAAATACACTAGGAGCCATTTAATTCTACACTTCCAAAGTGTGAATTGTATGTTATGTGAATTCTGTTTCAATAAAGCTGTTAAAAGAGAAAGAGAGAGATGAAAACTAGTAGCACAGAGGCAATGGCTCTGGGCACAAGATAGGCTTTTTTTATTTTTTTTTTGAGACAGCTTTTCACTTACTAACCCTGGGTAGAGTGCCGTGGCGTCACAGCTCACAGCAACCTCCAACTCCTTGGGCTTGGGCAATTCTCTTGCCTCAGCCTCCCGAGTAGCTGGGACTACAGGCGCCTGCCAAAACGCCCGGCTACAAGATAGGCTTTTAAGAGATGGATTGAGACTGGGTAGCTGGAGGCCCACTGGGAGATGGCCCAGGCCAAAAGAAGGACGTTATACAGAGAGGGCAGAATCCAGCTGGAATTATAAGGTAGATTTTTGGCGGGGGGGGGTAGTTGGCAGTGTGGCAGGGAGGGGCACATTATAGCCTTCCACTGACTACAGCGGGTGTGAGATGCCAGCTAGGTAGATGGTCATACCATAGGTCCTCAGCCATCAGAGCTCCTCTGATCCAGCCTGGGCTCCCTGCAGCTTGTAGGCACTGCTGTCCATTGGTGTAACTGCCGTGGGTCACCCTAAACTTATGTTGGGCCTGGCACAGTGGCTCACACCTATAATCCCAGCACTTTGGGGGCTGAGGTGGGAGTATTGCTTGAGGCCAGGAGTTAGAGAATAGCCTGGGCAACATAGCAAGACTCTGTTTCTCTGCTTGGGCCAATCACAATGATTTAGGCCTATAATCTCAGCACTCTGGGAGGCCAAGGTGGGTGGATCCCTTGAGCTCAGGAGTTTGAGACTACTTTAAGCAAGTGCGAGACCCCATCTCTTAAAAATAAAAATAGCTTGGCATGGTGGCAAATACTTGTAGTCCCAGCTACTCAGGAGACCTGAGGCAGGAGGATTGTTTGAGCCTAGGAGTTTGAGATTGCTGTGAGCTATGATCACACCACTGTACTCCAGCCTAGGAGACAGAGCAAGACTACATCTCTAAAAATATAAAAACAAAAATATATATAAATTTAAAAGTAAAGTTATCTTGCATTGGAGGGATAAAGAGCTTCTCCGTTGCCCGAGGTCGAGGATTTCTTCTTCCTTCCTCCACCCCATCCCAAACTCCTTTAAGGTTCAAGAACAATGAATAATAGCCCTTCAGACAGCCCCAAGGACCATAAAGTTACCATGTTTTCGGGTGCTGCCTGTGGGGCAGGAGGGAGATCCATGTTAAGGGCACTGTCACTGCCTGCCAGAGGTTGTTGGGAGAAGGAGGAAAGAACCATGTAAAGAACCCAGCTGCTGAGCACCTCAGAATCCACCCAAATGAAAATGGACTAAATCAACAGTAGAACAATGATCTGCTCAGCTTGCCTATGTAACTAGAGGCAGGGTTTCCAGTGCACGTATAACTAGAGGCAGGGCCTCCAGTGCCGGTGTAACTAGAGACAGGACCTCAAATCACTGTGCCTCTGTAACTAGAGGCAGGACCCCCAGTACCTATGGAATTATAGGCAGGACCTTGAGTAAACATGCCTGTATAACTAGAGGAAAGACCTCCAGTCAGCGTGCCCGAGTAATTAGAGGCAGGACCTCCAGTCATTGTGTCTGTGTAACTAGAGGCTGGGCTGTCAGTCAGAATACCCATGTAACTAGAGTCAAGGCCTCCAGTCAGTGTGCCCATGTAACTGGAAGCAGGACCTCCAGTCAGTGTGTCTGTGTAACTGGAGGCAGGTCCTCCACTCACTGTGTCTGTGTAACTACAGGCGGGTCCTCCACTCAGTGTGTCTGTGTAACTAGAGGCAAGTCCTCCAGTCAGTGTGTCTGTGTAACTAGAGGCAGGTCCTCCAGTCAGTGTGTCTGTGTAACTGGAGGCAGGTCCTCCACTCACTGTGTCTGTGTAACTAGAGGCGGGTCCTCCACTCACTGTGTCTGTGTAACTACAGGCGGGTCCTCCACTCAGTGTCTGAGTCTAACAAGAGACGGGACCACAACTCCGTGTCTGGGTGTAAGTAGAGGCGGGTCCAGCAGTCCGAGTGTGGGTGTATCTGGAGGCGGGTCCTCCACTCACTGTGTCTGTGTAACTAGAGGCGGGTCCTTCAGTCAGCGTGTCTGTGTAAAGATCGGAAGAGCGTCGTGTAGGGTAAGAGGGTGACCTGTAGTGTGGTTGTCGGGGGGGGGGGGGTGGGTCGCGAGGGG
>CAUYRH010080302.1:0-18382 GCA_963574655.1 Perodicticus potto | reverse complement strand
GTCTCTGTAGGGGCAAGATGAGTTATTTCTGTTACTGTCATCCCATTAGATTTCACAGGCTATGAAGGGCCAGACAAAGTCCTATTCACTTTCAAATACAGTTCTGTACTTCTCTTATTCTGATCATTCCTTCTGCTAGCTTTTTAGTTAGCCCATAGAAGCATCTAGACATCACATAAGAAAAAGCCCAGAGGGGCAATATTATGTAGGACAGTTTTCTTTGCCCTGTGTTTTGATCTATCTCTCTGCTTGATTTTTTTTTTTTTTTGAGATGTATGAAGTCCTTAATTTCTCCTTGCAATGGATAATGTGGGTCAGCATATTTTTTAAGTTTTTTGTACCTTACAGGTTTTATCCTCCTTGAAGAACAGAGTTTATAATCAATTGCAGTCCAAACTATCTAAGTCCTCAGCTTTTATCTCATACTTCACAAGTTTCCCCGGAGGAATGCCCTATTTGCTTTCCAGAACTTTGGTTGTGTGCTTTATTTCCTCTATGGAAAGACCTAGGTAAAGTTTAAATTACAGTTAATTGATAGAGGCCAAGAAGGAAGATAGAAAAATTTAATTAGTTTCCCTGCAAAGTAGCGTGTATTAATCTGACTTTCCACACTAGAGACTAACATATCTTAACTTAAGGTGCACACAAAATGTTCTGTTTAAACATCCAGGGTCTAAGTCATTCTCCCAGCTTATTTTCTGTCTAGACAGAGAAGAGAATCAAATCCCTTTTTAAATTATAAAATTGTTTCATGATTAGATATCATGTCTGTCTCCTGAGACATGCTGGGAACTTTATAAATAGTTAACACCTGTTAACGCTTGATTATTTGGGAGGTAGGGAGCAGATGCTGTTGGTGTCCCCAGCTACATACCCTCTGTCCTCCTCTGCTTTCAGCTGCAGAGTGGTGGGAACTTTCACACAGACCACCTCCTGCTGCAAGCCCTCGTGGATCTCAGCTCTTTCTGCTTTAGGCACTTCTCCAACATGCAAGGAGCTTACTCAGCTTGTATGCTGTGGCCTAGAAGTATGAGGGTGTTGATGCCCCCACAGTAACCAATAACCAGTAGGGGCAGGAGTTGATGGATCAGTCCTAGGCCCAGTCCCACCCTACTTGCAGCCTTAAACCAAAGATTGTACGCTGCGTTTCTGCAAGTCTCCCGTAGAGTGACTGAGCCTACTCACACATCATGTTACTATCCACCTATGTTCATTGCCCACCGGAGGAAACCCTGAGACAGCAGGGTTTACAGTAGAGAAATAGTTTAATATCGCTGGTGCCATATGAGAAGACAGGAAGAATTTCTCAAATCCACCTCCCTGAAGATTTGGGAGAATAGATTTTTTTTTTTAGGTGTCATGGAAATTAGATAATTTATTGTCACATATTGTAGAAGTCAATTATAGAATATTCACTTTTGTATTTTGGGAGAATAGATTTTTAAAGATGTAACAGTTTGGCAGGCAAAGGCTAGGCAATTGGGTCTGCTAATTGGCTGGGTTCAGGGCAGAACCATAGGGATGTAGAAATTGTCTTCTTTGTTGAGTTGGTTGTTGGCTGGGGGTCATAAGAACAGTTGAGTTAGTTCCTCTGTATGGCCTGCTGGTCTGGGTGGGTCAGCTGCTCCAGAGGAAAGCAGGGTCTGGAAGACATCTCAAAAACCAGGCTTAAGTTTCACAAGGGTGATGTTATGCTTGAGAAAGTTAAGGATCTTTATGACCATCAGCTATGTAACTCCTGAGTAGCAATTATAGGAAAGCAAACTAGGGACAATGGCTGATTTTTATCATTCTGTTTAGCTATGCCTTTGCAAAATTTAGGCAGTTCTCTCCCTGTACTCTTTTTAAAATTTGTACAGGATGATTTTGACAGCAGTCATCAGCTCAATCAAATAACGTTTATTGGGTCTCTCTTCTTCCCTGTCTCATTTTTCCCTCTGTCTCTCTCTGGCTTCCTGGGATCACCTCCCAAAATAAACTGCCTGAGCCCATGTCCTTATCCCAGCCCTCAGATCTGGAGAACTCAGATGAAGAAGAGTGGACTAATTTGGAGGTTTTATAGACTGATCTTGAGCATAAGGTCACATTTGGTTAGCACTTACCCATAGCTGTTCATTCAGCCAATCCATTTGAGAGCCTACTGTGTGCTAGGACTCAGTATAAGGACTTTAGGGATTGGCCAAAGCAGACAGAATCTCTGCCCGCATGAATTTTCCACTTATTTCTCTTAAATATCAAAATAACCATCTGAGTCAGATGCTATTTTAACCCCAATTTTATGTATAACTAATGTGATCGAGGATTCCCAACTCTTTGGGAACATCAATGAATAGTTTCATTTTTCCAAATGTGGCTCAATTTTCTCTGTAGGTAGGTGTATCCTCAGATTTCTTCCCGATTTCCTAAGTTTGCAGCCACTCTTTGTGACGAAACAGTCTCATTCCAGTTTTATGACTCATTCTCATGCATTTTAAAACTTCATCCTGGTGATCAGTTCTAAAGTTCCCTGTTCTCTGCCTAGGCTGCTTACTGGAACACCTGCTAAGCTTTACAAATACTGATACTAGGACCCCATTGACAGAGATTATGATGCAATTAGGCTGGGCCAGGCCATGGGCTTTTACGTGTCCAGAGAGTTCTAATATAATCCAAAAATGGGAGTCCTTGCTGTAGGGGTCTGCAGGGAAAAGTGGGGAAGAGCAGACTCTCACTTGCCTTCCCTCCCCAGTCTTCTGCTTGCATACACAATAGGAGAATATAATGAGGCTCCATGTATCTATTCCCAGTTTTCCTAACTATTAGAATTCTGCCAATCTTATTTAACTTATCCCTCCTTTAAACATTAAAAAAAAATTGAAGCAATCCCAGACATCACATTAAGTCACTTACAAATATTTTATATTTTTTGCTATCAGAAAAGGGCTGAACAAAACTTACCCATCACAGTGTTACCCTAATTTGAGATGCTGCCTTTCCTATACACCAGTGATTTCCCACCAGTATGTCTCAGTACACTGATTGTGCCGTGAGAGGATCTTAGGTATGTTGCGAAAAATTTTAAAGATAATTAATTAAATTATTTTCGAAAGAAGTTCAAAGCACAGTAATATATTCTTTTGTTTACTCTTTTTTGGATCGACATAATTTAAATGTGCTGTGTGGAAGTTTAACTATAGGGTCAAGTGTGCCATGAGTTAAAAAAGGTTGAAAACACTGCTATAAACTAAATTTCTGTAGGACTCCTAGTTGTTCATCAATTGCAGTGATCTGTCTCTTTCTAAGCCTCTTTATTACTTCCTCAAGGTTCATCATCACATACCTACGTCTATGCAGCCAGGGATCTTGGAGAGGAAATGTGTGCTTCTTTGGCATTACCAATGGGAAATAGGGATAACCTCCTAACCACACTGGAATTACAGTAGAACCCCCATAGTCAATCACTTCTGTACATTGACCACCTACTAAAGATCACCTTATTTCCTTTTTTTTTTGACCTAATTTTCATAGACCAGACATACAACACATATATGTGTACAATAGGCCTCGTTCCTCCACCTCTGTATGTTAACTAGTTTGTTACAGTCCCGTGAGTGGTCAGTTGTACCCAGAGCTCTCCTGTACTTTCAAATAAGCAGGGTGTACACATTCTGGGCAGACCAAATGCAGATAAGTCATAATGGAGATTGTAGTGTGCTTACACTGCTGTCAAATGAGTAGCCACGTGTCAAAACTGCCATTTATAGTTTCTAATTGCTCTTGTTCTATAGTCTAGCATTCTTCATAACCTTATAAAAATACTTTGATAATCATTTAGCTTTGATTTAAAGGGATATTGTTTCCACCTACATGGAAGGATATGTTCTTCTTGGGAGGTTTATTAGCAATTAAATATGTAAATCTATGCATACTTTCTTTTGATACATTCTCTTGGGAAAAATTACACCAAGAAATTATTAATGTACATGAAAACAACAGTTAAAATTCCCAGAGGATAATCGAGGTATTGAATATCTTTACATATTTTAGGCCTCCACCAGTATCAATTGAGGGTGGCAAGGTTGGGGAAAGAATATTAAAATAATAATTTGCTTTGCTGAAATGTTTTGAATATTTGACCAATGAATATCATTATATTATGCCAGAAGAAGAATTAAGGTTGTGAACTCTAGAATTCCAGTAGTAAGAGAGAGATAACTTCAGGCTCTTGGTTCTATCTTGTAGAATCCTTACTTTTAATGCAAATTTACAATTTTCCTTATGTGAGAGCTGGATGCCTAATTTTTCTTTGTCTTCTTGTTTTTAATGAAATATTCATCATTATTTGCACTTCCAATTGTCTTGCTTCTTTTTAATCTTTCCCCTGGTCACAGGACATCATGAATGATAACCACAATCTATCAATTTCTACCAGTAGCCATCATTGGAGACCAAACCTGTCAACATAAATTAATAATTAGTGATAAGTGTTGTTTGATTGGTATTGATACATTCATTATCGAGGTGAGAGGCATTGCAGGATACTCGAACCTCAGGAACAGGGGATATGAGATGAAAGACGGAGGAATCAGAAAGGAGCTAAAGAAGAAGATTTTGGAGTTTACAGAGGAGAAAGATTATAATTACTTTTTGTGGAGAGATTAAGGAAAACTTTCTGGGATAGGTGGCATTTGAGCAGGACTTTTAATTCTAGAGATGGATGGCCAAGTGAGATGGCAGTGAAGCTATAATCTTAACATTCTGGGAGGCTAATGCAGCGGGGTCACTTGAGCTCAGGAGTTGGAGACCAGTCTGAGCAAGAGTGAGACCCCATCTCTACATAACATTGAAAAATCAGTTAGGTGTGGTGGTGTGCGCTTGTAGTCCCAGCTACTCAGGTGGCTGATGTAGGAGGATCGCTTGAGCTCAGGAGTTTGAGGTTGTGTGAGCTATGATGACACTGCTGCACTCTAGTCCAGGCAGCAAACAAACAAACCAGAGAGGATTCTGACACACAGGTACATAAATAAATTCTATGGGGAGAAAGCGCAGGCCAGCATCAGGAATTGTTCAGCTTAGCTGGCATGTGTGTGAAAGGGAGAGTAAGAAGAGAAAGAACATCCCTCCGTGATGACAGAAAACAAGACATTTCAGAGTTTTTCAGTAAAATCTGTAAGAAAAAAATGATTCAGAGTTGTTAATAAGAACTAAGCACATAACTATAGCTAACTGCAACCTCAAACTCCTAGCTCAAGCTTCCCGAGTAGCTGGGACCACAGGTGCACACCCTCTAAAAAATTTAGTATTTTTAGTTAAAAAATACTAAATCAATCAATCAGAGGAAAGTCATTGTTGCATAAGAGTTTTCTAGTTAGCAGCGCAGAGGCAGAGGCGCACACCTGGTCCTGGCCTCATCCTGGTCCTGGTCCTAGGCAGTTTCAGTAGCTCTAAGCTGTGTCCGAGGGATTCCTCTGCTGCCTAAGGGGCTCCCAGGACAGTGGTCACAGGATGTTACGGCAAAACTTACTGTGCTGCTCTTGTTCGTACAGCCCCTTCCTGGCTCTGACCCTCTCGCCTGCTTTTCACAAGTAGGAGAGGCATTTTATCAGAACCAAGTGACAACAGTGCTTTACAGTCAGATGCTGCTTGTGCAACATTCTTGTTTGTGCCAGACTCAGCTAAAGCGGGTCAAGAGGTCAGCAGGTAGCGAACTTTCCCTGGTGTGGGAGCAAGAAGGGAGAGGCAGGGAGACACACTGCCTGGGTTTGAATGTCCGCTCCACTGCTTAGAATTCATGTGCTTTTTAGGCAAGTTGTGCTGCAAAACTCCAAGGGGGTTTTGGTCTAGGTCTTGTTGCTCTGTGGACAAAAATCCAATTATTGAGACAACAAGGATTTCTAAGGAAGAAAAAAAATTTAATACGACAGAGGTCTTGCTGGGAGAATGGGGAAAGCTGCCTCAAATCCATCTTTCTGACTAAGGGATATCATGGGCTTTAATTAGTTAATTTATTTTTTGAGCCAGCATCTCCCTCTGTTCCCCAAGCTGGAGTGCTGTGGCATCAACCTAGCTCTCGGCAACTCCAATTCCTGGGTTCCAGTGATCCTTCTGCCTCAGTCTCCACAATGCTTGGCTGATCTTTTTATTGTAGTAAAGATGGGGTCTTGCTTTTGCTCAGGCTGGTCTCAAACTTCTGAGCTCAAGCAATCTTTCCAGCTCCAGAGCGTTAGAATTACAGGTGTGGGCCCCTGCACCTGGCCATGTCATGAGCTTATAAAGGAGGGGCCTTGTGCCTTTGGGATAGGCTGTGGTGTATCTCACAAAGGGCTGCCTGCACTGGCGTCAGGTTGTGGGGCCTGGGGGATCTTGGAGACAAGAAGTCTGCCCAGGGGCCCACAGAAGTTCAACTCCTATGTTTTTTTTTTTTTTTTTTTACTGAATCATAGCTGTGTACATTAATTCAATCATGGGGTACAGTGTGCAGGCTTCATATACAATCTGAAATATTTTCATCCACCTGTTCGACATAACATTCATGAGATTTTCTCGTTTACTGTGTGAAAACATTTGTGTTCTACATTTAGTAGGTTTCTCCTTCAACTCCTATGTTTTATAGCAAATTCATCATTCCAGGCTTGGTATGGTGGCTCATGTCGGTAATCCCTGCACTTTGGGAGGTCAGGATAGGAGGATCACTCGGGGCCTGGAGTCCATCATATCTGGCAAACAGTTCAAAGGGTGAAGTAGTTTGTTAAGGGAGAGGATTATACAAAAACACATAGGGGTTCTTGGGGCTGGTCATTCTCCGTTTGCTTCAGTGTCTCCTCAGCTATAAAATGGAGGTGACCACGCTGTTTCTCACAGGGTTACTGTGTGTTGTCAGCCAACAGGTGTATAGAGTAGATTGATGCCACTGTGTTTAGCTCGTCCTGGCTGAGCAGGGTGCGTGGAGGGAACTGTGGGTGGGGTCAGGGTCCTGGGGCTGATTTGTGGTTGCCCCTGAGTGCCAGGCCAGGAGTCTGAGGCAAGAGTACTACTTGTTGGATCACCTACATTTGGCTTGGAGAAGGGTCTTCATTTCTGAGTTTAAAACCATTTTGAGGGGATATAGAGTGAATTACCCCCTTTTGTAGGTATTTCAGGGAAACTGAGCCCCTCTTCTGTGGTCTCTAAGACAAGGCTGGAAGAGGACTTTGGGGTGGGTTCAATGTACCCAAGCTTGCTTTAAGCTTGTCATATAACTACAGGACATACTACTAGGTCAGCCATGTGCCCGGGGCCCCTCCCAGAGGGAGGGCAGATAGGTGACTCCTCTGGACTTGTGGGGGAGAAGGAAAATTTACCCTTTGACACTGGAGGGTTTACTGAAAGATCAACTCACATTAAGGCAGATTAATAAGAGAAGAAGATTACAGGCTGGACATGGTGGTTCAGGCCTATAATCATAGCACTCTGGGAGGCTGAGGAAGGAAGATTGCTTGAGCTCAGGAGTTCAAGGCCAAGTTGAGAAAGAGTGAGACCCTGTCTCTACAACAAATAGGAAAAGGGACTGTGCACCTGTGGTTCCAGGTACTTAGGAAACTTGAGCTTAGGAGTTTGAGGTTGCAGTTAGCTATAATGATGTACCACTGTACTATAGCCCTCTAGCTGGGGTGACCGAGTGAGAGTCCGTCTCTAAAAAAAAAAAAACAAAAAATACAGGGAGATTACAAAATTTATTTACTGTGCACACAGGGGAATCACAGAGTGTTACCCAATATCCCACTGGGGTCCAGAAGTTTATATACCCTCATTGTAGAGGGGAGGGAGGGATGAGGAATATAGATAATTCTGTTTAGGGAAAGTGAATGGTTATTAGGGAGAATGAATAGAGATTTAGGAGAATGAATGGAGAGATGGGGGAAACAGATTGACTTGTAAATGATTCTCTTTGGAAATTAAATTAACCTGAGAGACAGGTATTATGTTTAAAAAAGTTGGGCCAGATGTGGTTGCATTCTTGATCTTTTTTCTTGAAATATATTGAGATGGTGGTGAGGGGAAGGCAATTATTCTTTTTGATGGGGTCATTTGGTTTTAGGAAGATAGAGGGAAGGCCTCTTCCAAAACCTGTTGATTTCTATGGGCCTTTAATTTGCATTTTCTTTATACCAACGAGTCGTATTTTGGGGTAAAATTCCCTAAGCTTCTTCAGACTCATTCCTGTGCCATGAAGTTTTCATTCTGAGGAGGTCACACAGGAGCCAAAGGGATTATGGTAGACAAACGTGTGTAGAGGGAGATACGGTTGTCAAACTTAAGGGACCAAGACCACGGTTATAGAAGTCAGAAGTGAAATCAGGTGACTGTAAATCTTCCAGCTATTTTGTGCATCTGGAAGGCATTGCCTCATTCATTACAAAGCCTTACTTCATAGTTGGTTTTGAACAAGTGTTGTAGAGCAGAAAACGTAAAAGTAAGATTGAGAAAATCAGTGCCCTGGAACCTGACAGGCTTCCAATTGTACTGCGGCTCCTGGGGCCAGACCAAGCTGGATCCAGGATAATTTCACTGCTGCAGTGCATCTGGGCCAGCCCGGGGTTCAGCTGGAGGACAAGGAAGGGAGAGGAAGCTTGGAATGTATTTGGGGTGAGCCTGAGGTTGTCACATATTCAAGGGCTGATCTCTCCTCCCAGGGCAGAAGAGAGTGAAACTTCCCTTTCTATAAAATTAATAAAGAGCCACAAGGTAGGAACTGGGCTAGGGGAAAAATAAACACACACACACACACATACATATAAAGAAAACTAGCCATTGTCCCTAGCTTTTCCTAAAATTGCTTACTACTCAGGAGTCACATAGCCAATGGTCCAAAAGATTCTTAGCTCTCTTCATTGCTCCTATAGACAACATCACTCTAAGGCTAGATATTGAGATATCTTCCAGGCCTTGCATTCCAGGGGAATCGCAGACCCACCCAGACCAGTGGCCCCCATCTAAGAACCGACTGACAGAGAAGATAATTTCTGCACCCCTATGGTTCTGCCCTGAACTCAGCCAATCAGCAAACCCAATTGCTTAGCCCTTTGCTCGCCAAACTATTTATAAAAACCTTTTCTCTCAAATTTTTCAGGGAGGCAGATTTGACAAATTCCTCCTGTCTCCTCACTTGGTGGCTGTTTTATTAAACTCTTTTTCTGCTGTCTCTTGAGCAGCCAGCAATGAACCCAGTAAGGCTGTAACAAAAGACCCCACCCCCCTCCAAAACTCATGTATCCACAACAAACATTACACTTCAATGAGCTCCTGGCTTATTTCGGTTGCCCCCACCTCTTACCAAGGAATTCCTCTCTGAGATGACCCCATGAAACCTGAGATAGAATGTCAGCTTCTGAATTTGCCTGAAGAGACCATCTTGTGGTCTGGTGTTTCTTTGTTTTGTTTCTTCAGGAGAATAATAGAATGTAGAAAACCTGATGAGTGCTACTGCATATTTTCATTTTTTGTTAGGATGTTAGTAGATAATGTTGCCTACATAAAAATTTTAGGTTAAAAGGGTTGGTCTAATTCAACTACCTCATCATAGAAGGAAAAAAAATGAATTCCACAGAGAGGGAGCAGTCCCCGGGGCAGCTGGTAAGTGGCAGAAGTAAGAGAGGGACCCTTGTCCTCCTGTTTTTCTATTTCAGCATCATTTCTACTACACTGAAACCAGGAATGTGCTTTGATTTTCTACGTTGCTTACATATTGTAATGGCCTTCATTGTTCTCTTCCTTTTATCCACTTAGATAACACCAAAGAGTATGGATCTCATTCTGTCCAACCTGACACCACTGGGATGTTGATAGCCTAAAAGGGAAATGGAAATAGTTAGCAGCTTCCTTTTAAATTCTTGATATTTCCAAATGTCTCCAGTGATGATGAGCATTTTTTTTGAGGACAGAGGCTTAAAATAGGGCAGCGTGTCTTCATCTCCATCAGGAAAATGCCAACAGCTTGCAGCATCTTTCTTAGCCTTTTTTTTTTGAGACAGAGCGTCAAGCTGTTACCCTGGAGAGAGTGCTGTGGCATCACAGCTCACAGCAACCTCCAATTCCTGTACTCAAGCAATTCTCCTGCCTCTGCCTCCCAAGGAACTGGGACTACAGGCTCCCGCCACAACGCCCGGCCAGTTTTTTTTTTTGGTTGCAGCTGTCATTGTTGTTTGGCGGGCCCAGGCTGGATTCGAACCCGCCAGCTCAGGTGTACGTGGCTGGCGCCTTAGCCCGTTGAGCCACAGGCGCCAAGCCTTTCTTAGCCTTTTTTACATTTTCCAGAGAACCTTGCAGATCATTCACAGGGATTTGTATAATGTGAAAGCCCTCACACACGGTGTAGTCCCATCCCAAAAGGTGTTGCACTTACCCATGGTATGTGGATGATCTTAGCACTGTATAAGACAAACCTTTTATTTTAATAGTAGGTACAGATAGGTATTTGTTTTAATGTGTGTAATAAAATGTATGATAAAAATATAATTAGCACAACAAATGCATGATATTTTATTGCTTAGAATGGAGCTAGGCAAAAAGGCAAGTTGATGTAAAGAAAAATATTAAATAAATAATAGCATAAGTGACACCCAAGTTTGGAAGAAAGTTGTAACAGTGATACCTACCATAATGCACACATAATTGCAGTTTGGGAAACACTTAACCAAAGGCCTCAACTAACAGGTGTAAATGGAGAAGTTGTAACCATCCACAATACTGCAGAGCACAACAGTGGAACCCCCAGTGAGTCTGTAACTGTAAATGACTTGTGCATTCCCAGTGCTCAAGTCTGTGAACAGGAGAAAAGGTAATCTCTGCCCTTCACGAATGGTGACCGTGATTCAGGAGTTCTTCCCAGGCAGATTTGAGATTCTTTTCTCTGTTCCTGTATGGTACCAGCCGTGGGCCTCACCCTGCTGATGTCCCCCGCAGGTGGCAGGGAGGAGACTGGGCTTATTCAGCCCTGCCTGCTGCTGCAGGGGGTTCCACTCACCTGGTTGATGGCACAGGTGGACTGTGCTGCCCAGGCCCACACACCTCCTGGGAGTGGGGGTCCCACAGGGGAGCAGCTGCTACTCCTCTCACACAACCACACCTCCAGCTAGTGTTCACATGCACTCATGTGGACACTCCTCCACACCTCTGATATAAGTTCTTTGCTTTTCTGAAAGGATCTTTAAGTCATATTTATTTTCTCCAAGCTAATTCACCCTGCCGGCCCCTGGGCTGTGCTGGGACCATCTTTGTTCCTGACTCAGTTGCACCTTCCTGCTTGCTCTCTCCTCCTCTCCCACCAGATGCACCTGTGGGGCTGCTGCGCATCAAAACTCCCTCTACGCATAGTCACAGGATGCCAGCCTTCCCTAAGGGGTCCGGAGGACACAGAGGCTCACACTGTCCATCCTCTCCCCTTGCTTTAAGTCACTTCTTCCCTTCTGTCCTGGCTCCTCATCCAGCCTGGTGCAGAGCAATGCCAAACAGGACAGAAAGTCTCTGCCTTCATGGAGCTTACGTTCTAGCTGGGGTTAGAAATACAAAAGGGAGAATAGATGTGTCATAATAAGAACAATAGAAATCATAAGTTTTTATGAAAGAAGAGAAAGAGGTTGAGATTGTTAAAATAATTCTGCAATGACAATCACTTGCTCCAAATATTGCTCACTCTTCAGATTATTATAGATATTTAAAAGTGAAATTGTCTGGAAAAAGATGTGACCATTTTCCAGGTTTTTGATACATATTTTCAAGTTAAATAACATTTAACTTGACTTAAGCCAGGAGACAGAACAGGGAAAATTTAGTACAGAAATTTAGTAATTTGAACTGGGAAAATTTAGTACAAACAATGATGAACTGTATCAGGTTGATTGACTCTGTTTACTTATTTTCTGCTTGCTCTATGCTCTGGCATTTGGGGCCTTGCTCCTGGAGAGACTGCCCCTCCCAGAGTGAGCTAACTCCTAGAGATAACAAATGATCCCTCTAGGAGCCTGCCTGGGATGTACAAACCAAGGAATCCAGAGGCTCCCCACCAGCTGTCTCCTTTATCAAACTCTCACGCACCAAGCCAATGTTACCCGGCCATAAATCACCACAGGGCCAGATATTGGACAGCTAAGGACCACCCCTATATCCCGGAATACACTGAAATTATTCAGACTACTCAATCCTAAACTTAGTAATCAGCTTACCCTGCTTACCCATTCCTTTCCGGGAAGATCTCACCAAAGGGCTCTCTTCTGCTTTTTTGAGACAGAGTCTCACCCAGCTGCCCAGACTAGAATGCCATGGCATCAGTCTAGCTCATAGCAACCTCAAATTCATGGGTTCAAGCAATCTTCCCACCTCAGCCTCCTGCATAGCAGGGACATAGGTGCCCACCACAACACTCAGGCAATTTTTCTATTTTTAGTAAAGAGGGGGGTCTCACTCTTGTTCAGGCCAGTCTTGAACTCCTGAGCTGGAGCAATCCTCCTGTTTCAGCCTCCCTGAGTGCTAGGATTAAAGCCGTGATCCACCAACCCTGGCCAAGGCTCTCTTCTCTTCCCTCTGTTCCCTGGCTAGCTGCTTCCCCATGTGCCCCACGGGGCACACCCTGCCTCCTGCTTTCTTGCTCATGACAATGACTTTCATGTCTGCATGCCTACCATGCTTGACTGAAACAAATCCTGGGTACATTTTAAGACATCAGTGCATTAACTACTAAAGAGTAAGGGAGAACTATAAGGAACACAGGAATAATCAGCCATCACTTCTAGGGCTGTGGCAGACAAATCTTAAAATCCTTCCCCATGGCAGAAATACAGATATAAATGGGCTGGGGTCACTGGGACGAGGCTGTCGGAGAAGCTGTTCCTTGGGGATGTGTCTTGATGCAGAATCTGCTGTGGAGCTACTTGTGAGACTGGTGTTCTTGATTCATGGGTGGGGATAGTAGGTGGGTATCTCTGGTGTCATTGCTCCGCTAGCTGCTTCCCCAGAGGACTGAGTGGGCAAGAAGACACTGGAACCAGGAAGAGAAGCCGCTTCCTCCTCTGGGGTCCACAGGGCCCTCCAATGACAAAGTCTAGCCGTGTGCTAGAGATAGGGGGAGTTATCCCCACACCCTGGTGCCTGGTGGAGGTAGATTTGGAGCTGAGAGATAAGATAATAACATCTGCTCCTCTTTCATTGAAGGTCACTTCTAGGGCGTGAATTCACCAGCACTTTTGCTCCAAAAATGTCCATCATACTCTTGTGGTCAAAGAAAAGCCCTCAATGCCTCGGCCTGTGGTAAGCAGCCCCCAGTTGTACAGGATGGTGGGTGTCCTGGGCAGCAGGTACTTATCACACACAGCATATACTTACGCCTCTGTTTTCCTACTGTCAGTGTCTCCACCCCAGAACACAGGCTGTAGGAAGGCAGGGATTTTATAGACTGAGGACCGAACAGTGCCTGGCACACAGGGCAGGATAAATGAAAGAATGGACATCCCACGTCTCAGGGAAGGGTGTGCGTGTCAATGGCTCTGGTGTGCCTGGAGCTCTAGTTTATGGGCTCTGGCGGGGGGGCCCTCACTAATCTTGCTGGTAAATAGAGAGACATCTGGGACAGTTCACACATTCCTTTCAAATGACTGTGGGCATGTCAGCTCTAAAAGCAAGAAGCAGAATATACTTTTTTAATACTTCTGGACAACCAACACAATGAGCTCAAGATTGCTCATTTTTCAAGGATAGTTGCAAACCATAGCAGCTGCCCTGGCCGAAGCCTGTGGGCATATTTCACTGCAACAGAAAATGCTTATGACTGCTGCTGTCAAGGGAGGGGAAACTGAACACAGCACCTTCCCCAAGGGAGCTCAGCTCATCTTCTCCCACTGAAATTGTTTTAATTTTTCAGCTGTGAATGCCCAGGAATATTTATCCATTAGCTAACTACTTACGGCATTATCACCATGTTCAATCTGGACCCTGGTTTCTGTGTAAGAAGATCATTCCTACTTGTTATATTCACTAGTCCATGTCCCGTTTTGAGAGTGGGTCTGTACTTCAGCACACTTTATTTTACTTTGGGATGAGAGTTTGTACTTTTGTCAATTTTATCTATTCATCTTCATCTGATATTTTTATGTGTCCGGAATTTGTGTTATGAGATTCAAGGAACAGAACCTTAAGTCAGGATTTGGACTTTGGCATCTAACAGAAGGTCCAGGTAACTCAAGTGAAGACAAGTACAGATTCCAAATTAAGGTGGTGACACATTTATAGAACAGCATGAAATTTATCCCTGAGCTTGCAGCTGGGTCTTTGAAAATGATGAAGGGTGTGGATACATGATTCCAACTAGTCTCAAGAAGCAACACAAAGTTCAGAAGCTTTATCAATGCTCGATAGATGAATGGAGTTGGAAGTGAAATATCATAAATCAAGTGTGAGAAGATGTTAATTCAAATCATGCTTCCAGTTTGGGAAGTGATGTGTGAGGTGGGAGATAGTTACCTGGGAGATGCCACCCAAAAACAAACAAACAAAAACACACCCTTTCTTTTAGGGAGAAACCTCTGTGTCTCAGGGTTACCATAAAGCCCTTAGGAATCAAGACTGCAAGACGGCGTGTTCTTGGCCACACGACAGCACTAAGAAGAGGGCTTTTCTCTTCACCTTCTTCAGTTTTAGATAACCAGAGAACATGGGGCAACAGACAGGGTGCCGTCAGGTTTTGGCTGACTGGCTGATTCCAGCAGCACCCAGCTTGGGGAAGGCAGTTGGTGTAGTGACCGAGGGGCTTGGTTTTCTCATTCACAGAACAGGAATGCAAGAGCAGTGAATCACAAGTGTTTAGGAAGGATTGAATGAGGCATTCTGGGCCAAGTTTATAGCACTTAACACATAGAAGCATGAAAACATGTCAGATATCATTATTAATGAATTAACAAAAAGGGGTTTGACGTGGCAAATTTCTCAAAGCTGTGGCTTTCCCTTTAGATTTAACTTTTCAGTCCAGAAGCCACTGGGATTTGTAGAGTAGTTTAAGAGCAGTGAGTACCTCAGGCTCTAGCAAGCACATTGGATTAGGGTCCCACAGTGTCCTTGCTTGAAAACGATGAAGAACACCCGAGAATATGTCAAACAGGCTCAATTTTTAAGGAGTAAACAGTCCTGGAAAACATATTCTTGAATATATATTGAGATCAACTCTAGCACAAAGCATGTTAACTTCCATAGTACTAGTAAAGATTTAAGTTCTGTTGTGGATAATAGAAAAACTTAATATAATTGTGATTTAAAAAGATAAACCTGTATTTCTTTCTTACTAAAGGAATCTGGCAGGTCTGGCCCCTCTGCGGTCATCAGCAATCCAGCCTGCTTCTGTGTTGTTGCTCTGCCAACCTAAGGATGTTGCCCTGTGGTTCAAATTGGCTGCCTGTGCTCCAGCCTTCATGTCCACATTCCAGCCAGCACAAGAGAGGAAAAGACAAACAAGGACAGGCTTTCTCTTTTGAAGGAGTCTTCCAAGGGGTTGTGCATGATACTTGCAACTACAGGACATTGTCCTGAATTTTGTTATGTGGCCACACCCAGCAGCAGTTGTGGCTGGAAAATTTAGTCTTTATTTTAGACAGGTATATGCTCAGATAAAAATAGGGGACTCTTTTACAAGAAAGATGAGGAAATGGATACTGGTCACTAGAAAGGGTCAGCCACGTTGGAGCAGTATACCTGATGTATGTTTCTGCCCATCTTTGATTAAGGAGACAATGACAAAGAGTGGGGCTCCTTTGTTTCACAGCAAAACTTAAAGGGTGTTATTGTTTTTACTTCACAAATTAGAAACTTTAAATTTAGAGATGTTAAGGGCCTTCTCCATGAGTACATAGTATGTCATGGAGACAGGTTTTGAGCTTGGGTAGGTCTGACAGACAGCAAAACCCCATTCTTCTCTTCCCTTCTCCTCCACTAAGCTGGTGGTGGAAGGCTTGGCATGGAAATCCCTCACCAGCCACATGGCTATGAGGCCACCCACATGTCCACATGTATGCACCAGGTAAATTGCTCAGGAAATAAAGAATGTTGGCACACTGGCCTAGCAAGGCCTCTGCCAGTCTCATGGTAGGGGTCAGGTGTGCATCTGGCCAAATGCACCAGACTCAGGAGCTGGGGCTTCTGCTATGAGAAGCTTCCCCTGGAATGCTGAGGGCCAAAACAAGAAGGAGGATTTTTTCCTCCCCAAGTGTTTTTTAAAGAAGCATTTTGTTTTCATCTTGAATAAGGTAAAATGGTTCCTCTTCCAAGATCTAGTTTTCATTACTGCTCTCACTCTGCTTTTTTTTTCCTGGATAAATTTGTTGCAAGACTACTATCCCTTTTTTATTTTCCCTAAGAAGTGGCAGGGAAAAGATGCAATCAATTTTGGTGAACTTCTCACAGCTTAAAACCCAGCATGTGCTTCATAAAATAAAACAAAGAAACCAGAAAGCCCCAAACATACATCATAATAGCTGGTAAAGTATCAAGCTTACAGACAGTATTGTTTATGGTTGACTTCGTCCCTTCCCTTCACTTCCCTTCCCTTCCCTTCCCTTCCCTTCCCTTCCCTTTCCGTCCCTTCCCTTCCCTTCCCCTCCCCTCCCCTCCCCTCCCCTCCCCTTCCCTCCTCCCCTCTCTTTTTTGACATAGTCTTGTTCTGTTGCCCAGGCTGGAATGTCATGGCATCAACCTAGTTCACAGCTCCTGGGTACAAGAGATCCTCCTGCCTCAGCCTTCTGAGTAACTGGGACTACAGATGCCTACCACAATGTCTGGCTATTTTTCTATTTTCAGTAGTGATGGAGTCTCACTTTTTCTTAGGCTGGTATTGAATTCCTCAGCTCAAGTGACCCTCCTGCCTCAGCCTCCCAGAGTGGTAGGATTACAGGTGTGAGCCACCACATCTGGCCTTATGGTTGACTCTTGACGGAGGCAGTACCAGGGCATTTTCATGTGCTGGGCAGCAAAACAAAAACAAAAATAAAAATAAAAAAACAAAAAAACAAAACCAGAACAGTAGGCTGCAGAGTACACAGAGAATCACATTACAACCAAGGGCAGCAGGATGTACCAGAAGGAACCTGGTTGTTGAACCAGACCTGGGTTGTTCAGTAGCTGGATGTGTTATGTTCTAGATTTGTGGCCTTAGGTTGATCTTTAAGTGTCATTTCACTTAAAGTATTTTTCATTTATGCAATAGGGAAAATTATACCTGATATGTAGAGATTTTAGGATATACAGATAGTACCAAAACAATGTATTCAGATTTTAAGAGAGGAAACAATTGTATTGAAATTGTAATTCTCAAGTCATATTCGAGTTCTGAAATTATGAGAGATACAAGATACAATATACATGTTAACAAATGTTATTGGGATATATCGAGTATTACAATTTTAAAGCAGTTTTTTCCTTTCTTAAAATGTGTATACATTTTTTTGTACTCTCTATACATACATTTTCCCCCTTATTTACAAGTCAGTTAAAATAGAAGGTGCCATAATAGTATCATAGAACAGAGGTCACTGTGCACATCCATCCCTCATTAATTCCTGGAGGCATCTGTATCAGTTACCTGTTGCTGTGTAACAAACTACTCCAAAACTTAGTGTCTTTCTTCTTTCTTTTTAATATTTCAGGTTAATGACAGGGTACAAGCAATTAGGTTACAATGTTTCCATTTGTTAGGTAGAGTCCCTATCGTAGCTGTGTCCCTCAGCTAAAAGGTGTGCCATATACCCTTACACTGTGTCCATTAGGAGGGAGCCCCCCAATCCCCTTCTTCCTCCTTTCTCCTACCCTCCTCCTCTCCCTCCCCCCACCTTGGTGAACTTCAACTTCCACCTTGAATTGAATTGAGTTTTTGTCTTTTGTGGGCATGTGTTAGATTGTAATAGGTTAATGTAATGTTGTTAAGGCTATGATGAAAAGAAGTCAGAGGAAGATGTTTAGAAGCACCACATTGAGCCATAAAGATACTATACATCAAAGGTGAACTATTTCTATATTTTCCTACCTTATGAACAATAATGCAAATTTTCCTATGCACCCCTATCTCCAAGCCCCCAGCCATAAGTCTAGAATATAACAGACCCAGCTACTGAATAACCCAGGTCTATGGGATTGTGAAGCCTGTGTTCCTGCTGGTACATCCTGCCACCTTTGGTTGTAATGTGATTCTCTGTGTACTCTGCAGCCTACTGACCTAATGCGTTTCTTTTTTTTTTAATTTTTTTATTTTTTATTATTTTTTATTTTTTTATTTTTTTAAATACATGTATTTTATTATTCTTCATTACATTATTTCCACCCCCCACCCGTCCGTGATAAGACAGAATTGATTTACAGAAAAGAATACAGAAAACACCAAAGCTCCTGGTAGTGG